>SJYT01062916.1:7981-99810 GCA_006410635.1 Cephalophus harveyi
CATATCTGAGGTTATTGATATTTCTCCCAGCAATCTTGATTCCAGCTTGTGCTTCATCCAGACCAGCGTTTCTCATGATGTACTCTGCATATAAATTAAATAAACAATATGCAGCCTTGACGTACTCCTTTTCCTGTTGGAACCATTTTTTTGTTCCATATCCACTTCTAACTATTTAGTCGTGTACTATTGTTTGCAACCCAAATAATACTATGGACTGCAGTCTGCCAGGCTCTTCTGGACATTGGATCCTCCAGGCAAGAACACTGAAGTAGGTTGCCATTCCCTTCTCCAAGGGATCTTCCCTTTCCAGGAATCGAATCCAGGTCTCCTGCATTGCAGGCAATTTGTTACCATCTGTGCCATCAGGGAAGCCTATTTTGGGAGAAAAATAATTATTTCTAGTGTTTTCTAGAGTCTTTTGACTATATAGGTCATCTTATAGTCAAACGTATTCGATGATTTCTGTTTATTGGTTGCAGAAAGAATGATTTGTAGCCTAAGCTAAGAGACTCGACTGACATCAGATTTGGGACAGATACTAAGTAATATAAAATTTAGAAGATAACTGCTTCTAGAAATCACTGTAGTGTCCTTAAATGATTTAGTACTTAATGGAGAAAAAGCTATGAAAATGAGATAATTTAAACAACCATATATAATTGAAACATATTTTTCTAGATCTCATTGGAAAAGACTTTGATGCTGGGTGGGATTGGGGGCAGGAGAAGGGGATGACCGAGGATGAGATGGCTGGANATTTAGTACTTAATGGAGAAAAAGCTATGAAAATGAGATAATTTAAACAACCATATATAATTGAAACATATTTTTCTAGATCTCATTGGAAAAGACTTTGATGCTGGGTGGGATTGGGGGCAGGAGAAGGGGATGACCGAGGATGAGATGGCTGGATGGCAGCACTGACTCAATGGACGTGAGTCTGAGTGAACTCCAGGAGTTGGTGATGGACAGGGAGGCCTGGCGTGCTGCGATTCATGGGGTCGCAAAGAATTGGACACAACTGAGTGACTGAACTGAACTGAACCAATCTTTCTAATGCCAGTCCTATTCCCTTTTATATAGCTATATATATATATTTTCTGAATTTAGAGCATGTAACACTTGAATTTAGGTTAAAACTCATGAAGTGAATGTGAATCTCATGATGTATTATGTTTGTCAAGTTGAGATAGCTGAAAACATTATCATCTTATTCTAGAAATATAACTAGGGTAAATTAATCATCATCAACTTAATCTTATAAAACATGTAACATGAAAAGTAAATAATTCACCATAGTTATACATATTAACTTCTGGGGAAAAAAAGACATAGAATTAAAAGAGAAAAATAATTATTCAGATTAACAGGGTTATTTCCGTGGTGGCTCAGAGATTAAAGTGTCTGCCTGGAATGCAGGAGACCCAGGTTCAATCTCTGGGTTGGGAAGATCCCCTGGAGAAGGAAATGGCAACCCACTCCAGTACTCTTGTCTGGAGAATCCCATGGAGGGAGGAACCTGGTAGGCTACAGTCGATGGGGTCGCAAAGAGTCAGACACGACTGAGCGACTTCACTTTCACTTTCACTTTGAGTGTTATAACTAACGCCCCAAAAAGATGTCCTTTTCATTATAGGGGACTGGAATGCAAAAGTAGGAAGTCAAGAAGCACCTGGGGTAATAGGCAAATATGGCTTTGGAATACGGAATGAAGCAGGGCAAAGGCTAATAGAGTTTTGCCAAAAGAACGAACTGGTCATAGCAAACACCTTCCTCCAACAACACAAGAGAAGACTCTAGACATGGACATCACCAGATGGTCAACACCAAAATCAGATTGATTATATTTCTTTGCAGGCAAAGATAGAGAAGCTCTATACAGTCAGCAAAAGCAAGACCAGGAGCTGACTGTGGCTCAGATCATGAATTCCTTATTGCCAAGTTCAGACTTAAATTGAAGAAAGTAGGGAAAGCCACTAGACCATTCAGGTATGATCTAAAGCAAATTCCTAACGATTACACAGTGGAAGTGAGAAATAGATTTAAGGGACTAGATCTGATAGATAGAGTGCTTGATAAACTATGGACGGAGGTTCGTGACTTTGTACAGGAGACAGGGATCAAGACCATCCCCATGGAAAAGAAATGCAAAAAAGCAAAATGGCTGTTTGGGGAGGCCTTAAAAATAGCTGTGAAAAGAAGAAAAGTGAAAAGCAAAGGAGGAAAGGAAAGATACAAGCATCAGAATGCAGAGATCCAAAGAATAGCAAGGAGAGATAAGAAACCCTTCCTCAGTGATCAATGCAATGAAATAGAGGAAAACAACAGAATGGAAAAAAATTAGAGATTTCTTCAAGAAAATTAGAGATACCAAGGGAACATTTTGTGCAAAGATGGGCTCAATAAAGGACAGAAATGGTATCGACCTAAAAGAAGCAGAAGATATTAAGAAGAGATGGCAAGAATACACAGAAGTGTACAAAAAAGATCTTCATGACCAAGATAATCACGATGGTGTGATCACTCACCTAGAGCCAGACATCCTGGAATGTGAAGTCAAATGGGCCTTAGAAAGCATCACTACAAACAAAGCTAGTGAAGGTGATGGAATTCCACTTGAGTTATTTGAAATCGTGAAAGATGATGCTGTGAAAGTGCTGCACTCAATATGCCAGCAAATTTGGAAACCTCAGCAATGGCCACATGACTGGAAAAGGTCAGTTTTCATTCCAATCCCAAAGAAAGACAATGCCAAAGAATGCTCCAACTGCCGCACAATTGCACTCATCTCACATGCTAGTAAAGTAATGCTCAAAATTCTCCAAGCCAGGCTTCAGCAATATGTGAACCATGAAATTCCAGATATCCAAGCTGGTTTTAGAAAAGGCAGAGGAACCAGAGACCAAATTGCCAACATCTGCTGGATCATGGAAAAAGCAAGAGAGTTCCAGAAAATTATCTATTTCTGCTTTATTGACTATGCCAAAACCTCTAACTGTGTGGATCACAATAAACTGTGCAAAATTCTGAAAGAGATGGGAATACCAGAGCACCTGACCTGCCTCTTGAGACACCTGTATTCAGGTCAGGAAGCAACAGTTAGAACTGGACATGGAACAACCGACTGGTTCCAAATAGGAAAAGGAGTATGTCAAGGCTACATATTGTCACCCTGCTTATTTAACTTATATATGGAGTATATCATTAGAAAAAAAAAGGAGGCAAGAATATACAATGGAGTAAAGACAATCTCTTTAAGAAGTGGTGCTGGGAAAACTGGTCAACCACTTGTAGAAGAATGAAACTAGATCACTTTCTAACACCACACACAAAAACAGACTCAAAATGGATTAAAGATCTAAACATAAGACCAGAAACTATAAAACTCCTAGAGGAGAACATAGGCAAAACACTTTCTGACATAAATCACAGCAGGATCCTCTATGATCCACCTCCCAGAATACTCAAAATAAAAGCAAAAATAAACAAATGGGATCTAATTAAAATTAGAAGCTTCTGCACAACAAAGGAAACTATAAGCAAGGTAAAAAGGCAGCCTTCTGAATGGGAGAAAACAATAGCAAATGAAGCAACTGACAAACAACTAATCTCAAAAATATACAAGCAACTCATGCAGCTATCCTGAAAGATGATGCTGTGAAAGTGCTGCACTCAGTATGCCAGCATGGAAAACTCAGCAGTGGCCACAGGACTGGAAAGGTTAGTTTTCATTTCCATCCCAAAGAAAGGCAATGCCAAGGAATGCTCAAATTACTGCACAATTGCACTCAGCTCACACGCTAGTAAAGTAATGCTTAAAATCCTCCACGCCAGGCTTCAGCAATACGTGAACTGTGAACTTCCAGATGTTCAAGGTGGTTTTAGAAAAAGCAGAGGAACCAGAGATCAAATTGCCAACATCTGCTGGATCATCGAAAAGGCAAGAGAGTTCCAGAAAAACATCTACTTCTGCTTTATCGACTATGCCAAAGCCTTTGACTGTGTGGATCACAATAAACTGTGGAATATTCTTGAAGAAATGGGAATATCATACCACCTGACCTGCCTCTTGAGAAACATGTATGCACATCAGGAAACAACAGTTAGAACTGGACATGGAACAACAGACTGGTCCAATAGGAAAAGGAGTACCTCAAGGCTATATATTGTCACCGTGCTTATTTAACTTATATGCAGAGTACATCATGACAAATGTTGGGCTGGAAGAAGCAAAAGCTGGAATCAAGATTGCTGGGAGAAATATCAATAACCTCAGATATGCAGATGACACCACTTTTATGGCAGAAAGTGAAGAGGAACTAAAACGCCTCTTGATGATAGTGAAAGAGGAGAGTGAAAAAGTTGGCTTAAAGCTCAACATTCAGAAAATGAAGATCATGGCATCTGGTCCCATCACTTCATGGGAAATAGATGGGGAAACAAATCTCATATACACCCATGGTGGATTCATGTCAATGTATGGCAAAACCAATACGGTATTGTAAAGTAAAATAAAGTAAAAATTAAAAAATGAATACATAAATAAATAAAAAATAAAAAGAAACACTGGGCTGGAAGAAGCACAATCTGGAATCAAGATTGCCAGGAGAAATATCAATAACCTCAGATATGCAGATGACACCACCCTTATGGCAGAAAGTCAAGAGGAACTAAAAAGCCTCTTGATGAAAGTGAAAGAGGAGAGAGAAAAAGTTGGCTTAAAGCTCAACATTCAGAAGACGGAGATCATGACATCTGGTCCCATCATCTGATGGCAGATAGATCGGGAAACATTGGAAATAGTGTCAGACTTTATTTTGGGGGGCTCGAAAATCACTGCAGACAGTGATTGCAGCTATGAAATGAAAAGACGCTTACTCCTTGGAAGAAAAGTTATGGCCAACCTAGATAGCATATACACGGAGAAGGCAATGGCATCCCACTCCAGTATTCTTGCCTGGAAACTCCCATGGATGGAGGAACCTGGTAAGCTGCAGTCCATGGGATCGCTGAGTCAGACACGACTGAGCGACTTCACTTTCACTATTTACTTTCATGCATTGGAGAAGGAAATGGCAACCCACTCCAGTGTTCTTGCCTGGAGAATTCCAGGGATGGTGAAGCCCAATGGGCTGCGTCTGTGGGGTCGCACAGAGTCGGACACGACTGAAGCGACTTAGCAGCAGCAGCAGCAGCAGCAGATAGCATATACAAAAGCAGAGACATTACTTTGCCAACAAAGGTCCGTCTAGTTAAGACTACGGTTTTTCCAGTGGTCATGTATGGATGTGAGAATTGGACTGTGAAGAAAGCTGAGCTCCGAAGAATTGATGCTTTTGAATTGTGGTGTTGGAGAAGACTCTTGAGAGTCCCTTGGACTGCAAGGAGATCCAACCAGTCCATCCTAAAGGAGATCAGTCCTGGGTGTTCATTGGAAGGACTGATGCTAAAGCTGAAACTCCAATACTCCACCTCATACAAAGAGTTGACTTATTGGAAAAAACTCTGATGCTGGGAGGGACTGGGTGCAGGAGAAGGGGATGACAGAGGATGAGATGGCTGGATGGCATCACAGACTTGATGGACATGAGTCTGAGTGAACTCCAGGAGTTGATGGAGAGGGAGACCTGGCGTGCTGTGATACATGGGGTGGCAAAGATTCGGACATGACTGAGCAACTGAAGTGAACTGAACTGATCTGAGTGTTAGGTGAATGTTATTTTTTTATGATTGTAACTCTATGAAAAGGTTTGAGCAAAGAATGGACACATTTTTCAAAATGGATATTGGGAAGATTTCTGTAACTGTCTTTTCTTGAATTTACTTGAAGAGGAGTTGTGGTATCACAGCAGAAAGATCAAATTAGTATAAAGTTATTACAACAACAAAAGAGATTAGTCTTGATTTAGAGGTATATCAGTGGAAATGCAAAGAAGAGGACACACATGAAAGACATTGAGGCAAGAATATTAGTTATTTTCATTAACATTTCTCTTTATTGCAGACTTTAATAATCAGCTAGAAGATACTTTCAATATGGCTTCTCAATGATCTCCATCCATTTAAGATTTTAATCAAGCAGTTACTGTCTGGTAATAAAATGACAGTTAATGTTATAATGATAAGCCTTTCAAAGGGCTCTCATCAATGATTGAGTTGATGCTCAGTAATGAGTTGATCTTTATTTAATATACTGTGCTTAGTTTAATGAACTTTAATTTTTACCCTGGGCTGAGAGCCTTAAATCAAAGCCATGGCATTATGTCCTCACTGAAAAGTTTTTAAAATTTCCATAAATGTACATGCCACTGGGCAATTATTCTTCAGTGGGCACTTGGAGATTATCTCCGACTTTTTAAACTTTATAGTTTCCTTGTTTAAGCACTATTTAAATTATCAGTTTTTCACCAAACACTTCAAAGATTTTACAGTTAAAGGAGATAAAGTATATTGTCTCAAAATCTCTAGGATAATAAAGGATAAATTAAGAAATGTAATGTTAAAAATGAGACTAAAATGTAATATAATAGTATTTTTTCAGATAAAATTGAGTGCAAAATGAAAGTATGTAACTCAAACAGTTAAGGAATATTTGGATTACACTCTTTCCAGCTCTATCTATCCATCTACTTATCACTACACAGATACTTATCTATATATTTGTTCACAAGTTAATAATGTCTACAAGATACTGATCTTTATCCATTTAGTCATTTCTAAAAGATGTAACTAATAACAAGTAGGAGAGAGAACTATTTAAAGATTCCTGTTATTTGTATATATTTTCTTTCATAGGACATAATGAAAACTATACTAACATTAGTGAAACTCTTCATAAGGAAAGGGAACAATTACCTGTCATTCAAATTGCTTTCATTTGGCAATGTTCTCTTATTGTCCAAGTGAATATGTAAGTTTTAGTTATAAAATTATTTTAAATATAATATTCTTTCTCTTAGTGTTTCTATTTTAATATTTTCTCTGTTGCAGTATTACCTCAGTATGTGTACATGTTATTAGCTGTGCAATATCCCATTTTAAGTATTTTCTTATTATACTTAGGGAAAAATGGCCATTGGGTGTCCTGAAATAAGCGTCTTTATGTACAGAGAATAATTTTTTCCTTTGGTATATTTTAAAAGTCTCTCTTAGAATCCTTTGTCATAAATCAAGTAGCATATTTAACACACCTGTCTAATCTGTTTTGTACCATAGGGAATTTGGGGCCAAATCTTTTCCACATCTAGACATAGCTCAAGATATATATATTATAAACTATTTTCTGAGAAATTTCAGAAATACTATCTTTTTCAAAGAAAAAAGTGTGCATCCAGACTTTGTAACATTTTTTTAAGAGAACTGCTCTATCCTGATATATGACTTCATATTAACCAATATTTTGGGTTAAATATTCCAGACCTACAAAGGCTGTTTCTACTGACTGAGGGAATTAAACATAATCTATTTGTCCAAGAAAAGGAAGCTTCTAATAAGGAACCTAAAATAAAAATGTATTATCATTTCTTTTGGCACTTGAGGGGAAACTATAGAACAGCTCAGAGATTTAGCTGTTAAAAATGGCTTCTTTGAAAAAGCAGCCACTACTTTTCATGAAGATAATGTGACATTTTAAAAGCAGCATAATATATAGGCTACAGAAGAAAGAGTCCCAATGGAAAAATTGTGATTGTCTCATAAATTAAATATTTCCTAAATGCAATTCAGTTCTCTTCCTACTAATAAGAGTAGGAACTGCTTTAAAGTTTAAGTCCAGGTCATAAATTACAACAACATTAAAGATGGCTTTTGTGGTCCACTGAACCAAGGAATATTTGGGGTTAAGGAATTGTAACTTTGTCAACAGAATTTACAGAAATGTGCAAGCTACTGAAATATTTTGCTTTATTTCATTTGAGGGCTTCTCATGATCACTTATATCTCAAAAAAGATGTTAGGCTCCAATAAATGATTTTGTCTTTCTACCACCATAAATGTACTGAATAACTGTCAATTTTTTATTCATCTTGTGGGTTGAGAAATCCATCCATGTTCCAGGTATTGAATAGACTATTCAAATTAGATTCCTATTTTCAAAGCTATTAAACATGAGCTTTTAACAACCATTAAAACTTCAGTCAGTGTCACCTCCCACCCTGCTGGCTAAGATTCCACAGCTTACATTAGCTTTGTTAGCTTGGCATGAGTGTAAAGGCTATATTCTACTTAATTACAGAATGAAAAGCTTACTATAAAAGCTCATCTAAGGTGACTAATCAAGCTCTGATACATAAGAATAGTGAGCTTAAAATTTCCTGAAAAAGGCGGGAGATTTACACTGGTACACATTTTACATTATGTATGACCTCTCTGACCTTAAAATGGGCAGTAGATCCCATTCTCTTTATATTTCCCAGTCAGGATCCAGCCTCCTACTACAAACTGAATAGACAGGCTGTCATATAAGTAGACATTGTGATTTCCTTCTGAGAAACTAACTCTGAACCATCCTGTGCTACTTAGAAAGACATTGACTATGTATATCAAGAATTTCTTCTTCCAGAATACACTTATCATCTAACTATATAATTGTAACTCATGGTGTGATGGGGAAGAATGAGGGAAAAGATGCTTCTAGGTTTCGGTTTTTACTTTGAACCTTCAAGGAATCCTTGAGATACACTGATATGTTCCTATTTCTGCATCAAGTCTACTGGCTCAGACTCTAAAATGATGGATTTTCTAGGTCAGTTCCTCATAAAGAAAGGGGAATGGCTTCAAGTGTAGTAGCAATGATAACAAAATACAATCACCATCCTATAGTTTGGAAACTAAACGCAGTTCTTAAACTGAATTTTTTTCTCATCTGTCTTTCTCTCTCTCTCTCCCTTTTAAAATTACTTATCATAAAGCCTAAATGCCAGAGCCCTCTATTCTTACTACCTGGATACAAAGTCCAGCTTCATTGTTCTTTAGTTGTTTGACTTCGATCTATTGCATAAACCCTTTTTACCTCAGTTTACCTGTCTTGACAATGGCCATAATTATACTCATTCAAAGGATTACTGTGAGAATTGAATGTTTTGATATACAAATAACTTAATATATAGTGAAAGTGAAAGTTGCTCAATCGTGTCCGACTCTTTGCGACCCCATGGACTATACAGTCCATGAAATTCTCCAGGCCAGAATACTAAAGTGGATAGCCTTTCCCTTCTTCAGGAGATCTTCCCAACCCAGAGATAGAACCCAGATCTCCTGCATTGCAGGCAGATTCTTTACCAGCTGAGCCACAAGGGAAGCCCAAGAATACTGGAGTGGGTAGCCTATCCCTTCTCCAGAGGATCTTCCTGACCCAGGAATCAAACTGGGGTCTCCTGCATTGCAAGTGGATTCTTTAACAACTGAGCTATCAGGGAAGCCCATATGGGTGTATAATAGTAGCATCTAACCTGCCCAAGTGGCTTAGCAGTAAAGAACCACCTGCCAGTGCAGGATATGCAAAAGGCTTGAGTTTCATCCCTGGGTCAGGAAGACTCCCTGGAGTAGAAAATGGGAATGCACTCCAGTATTCTTGCCTGGAAAATGCCATGGAAAGGAACCTGGCCTGACCATGAGGTCAAGAATCAGACATGACTGAGCACACACACAAGACACATGATATAACCTGCCCAATAAATGTCGCTATTATTATGACTTAGCATTTTTCAGTGAAGTTCCACTTGTGACCTTTAAGACAGAAAAGCCTATTAAAATTTAACTCACAGGAAATTTCTAAAATGGAAGAATTTATGGTCCCTGGAATTCCCGGTTATGGAGGCATTTTGGAAGAAATATTAAAAAGAAAGGGTCCTCCCTGTTAAAATACAAATCCATTGAAGGATTGAATTGGAAAACAAAATATAGAAATAACATTTATGCTGCTAAAGAAGTAAATAGTTAAATTACTAAATTCTTCTTTCCAGCATATCCTAACTGTATAGGTATCACATTAAACTTACTATCAGAATTTGTGTACTTCAGGAGGGACATTAACTATGTTAATTCTCAGGTTGCTGTTTGACAGGACATTTTAATTGAACAATGCATAACATGCCACAGAAAATTGTAACTGGTGTTCTTGGCCCTCAGTAAATTTTTCCCAGTATGAGAAATATTAGAGAGGATAAGAGGATAACAAATTATGTACACATATGAATGTTTGTGTGTATGTGTGATAGAAATATCTGGCACTGAGCAGTATAATTTGCTAATAGTAAAAGGTGTGGGGTGCTAAAACAGTAAGCCTGTTGCAAAAAAAAAACGTATTTTTTTAGAGCAGGCAAGAACAATGTCCTTTGAATATATAAGGGCAATTAACAGTTCCACGCAAATACAATATCCTGCTAAAAGGCCACAGAGTGAGTAGTAAGTAGATGCAGATGCTTTTAAAGACAGTGTGAAACACATTTTACTGCAGTTGTTATTGCCTGGCAATTATGCTGACTTGTTTAGTGTTTCTTTCAGTCTTTTTTTTTTTTTTTT
Organism: Cephalophus harveyi; assembly: GCA_006410635.1. Lineage (NCBI taxonomy): Eukaryota > Metazoa > Chordata > Mammalia > Artiodactyla > Bovidae > Cephalophus > Cephalophus harveyi. Next base: position 18,506 of record SJYT01062916.1, read on the forward strand.
ATTTCTTAGTGGAATGTGAATGTTCCAGTGTTCAAAAAGTGCTGCAACACAAAAGGGTCAAAAATCCCCACTATAGCAGGAATACAACACACACACACAAATGTAACTTGAGTCACAAGACTTGTCTTCCACCTGTAAGTAACCAGTTTTGAATCCCCCATCATGCAGCTTAAGATCTCCCTAAGCTGAGGCATGCCAAGCTGTGCCAAGTCGCTTCAGCCGTGTCCAACTCTTTGCAACCCCATGGAATTTAGCCCACCAGGCTCCTCTGTCCATGGGATTCTCCAGGCAAGAATACTGGAGTAGGTTACTATGCCCTCCTCCAGGGGATTTTCCTGACTCAGGCATCAAACACTTGTCTAGTCTCTTGAATTGGCAGATGGGTTCTTTTTTTTTTTTTCACCTTTAAAAGCTCTAATATATTTTTCTGGATCCTCTAAATAGTCTCCCAGATCCTCCCTGATTCTTTGTATTTCTTGATAAGAAAAAGGATTATTAGCTCTCATAGACTGATTATTTCTCCCGGTGGGTGTTTCATGAAGAGGCAACAGCTTGCGTGGCTGTTCCTCAGTCTCTCTGGCTGCTCTGCGCATATGATCCCAGGGATAGACTGGAGAAACATGTTTTTCTTTTTCTCTTTGTCTCCTGTCCTGCATCTCATCTCTTACTTCGATGGTCTGAGTTTCTACTGAAACCAGAGTAGTCTGAGGTCGTACTGAGACAGGAGTTGTTTGGACCTCCATGTGTGCAGTTTGAATCTCAGTTTGGATTTCCACTGAGACAAAGGCAACCCTTCTAAGGGGGGTTCTCTGGTTTTCAGTTTGCTCAGTTTGGAGCCCCGGGTACAGGGACAAAGTAGGAGGACAGGAGGGAGCTGAAGGTTTCACGCCCAAATCTATACCCTTAGGGCGTAAGTCTGGCATACTTCACAGAGAGAAAAAGGGCAACACATATGCTACTTCTACCCACTTCCCTTGTTCCTTACAGAACCGGTCTAATTGTAAAACAGTATTATACTTAAGAGACCCTCCAACCGGCCACCATTTGCCGTCCTCCAATGGATAGCGTGGCCATGCAGTATCACATAGGAAGACCAGGTGTGTCTTCTTTAAGCCCTGAGGATCAAATCTATCCCAGTTTTTCAGGATACAGTTCAAAGAAGTGAGGCCGGAATTGTTAGCTCCCATCTTGTCCTGAAGGATCCTGGACGAGCCCCCAAGATGAAAGGTTGTTGTTGAATCACGACGCCGGGATTCTTGGCCCCCAGAGGAGAAGAATTCAATCGGGGGCCAGAGACGAAGCTTGATCACTCAGAGCTTTTGTGTAATAAAGTTTTATTAAAGTATAAAGGAGATAGAGAAAACTTCTGACATAGGCATCAGAAGGGGGCAGGAAGAGTGCCCCGGCAGGTGGGTTCTTTACCACTAGCACCACCTGGGAAGCTGAGACATGATGATCAGTAAAATTATGATAATACCTCCTGGATAGCAAGATCTTTGTAAAATAAAATAAACAAGATGTAAAATAAAATAACTTTTTAAAATTTTATTTGTAAATTTGTAAAATAAAATTTATTGCCTGTAAAAGAGCTTTAGGGAAAAAAAAAAAAACAAGTACAGATATTTAAAAAGAAAAGATTCCCAGAGATCTAAAAGTGGAACTCTTTGGGAGTGGGGCATACAACATAGCTGCAGAAGAATAAGAAGAGATGTATGAACTATGGGGCTTGAATTGTAAAGGGCAGGTAGCAGGAGCCTACTCAGCTGTCATGTTAAAAGCTCACAAGGACCAGTCTTGGAAACCAAGTAGAAGGAGTTATATGTGTCTCAGTTTTGTCAAAAGCTGACTGCCCCATCTCATGGGCTATTGCAGCAATTGTATCAAAAACCAGATGCTTGGCCAACCTCTTACTTTAAAAAATTTCCTAAAACTGAACTAACTGGAATACATGACCACAATAGGTAACAGATGGGTTATTCAATTGAACACTTGAAGAATTTATGATATAGAACAATTCCAGTTATTTTTTTCTATCAATGCATATTCTATTCCTAAGGGTATCCAGAGAGCATATTCAAAGATCCTGAGGGGAAAACTTATGTGTTTCATTTTAGATTCCATAAGGCAAATAAATGGTAGCCCTATTACAATCTTTCAAATACTTGAGAGTAGAAATCTGTTTTTGTTCAGTCGCTAATTCAGGACCTACTCTTTGCAACACCCACACACAGCAGCACACCAGGCTTCTTTGTCCATCACTGGTCTCCCTGAGTTTGCTCAAACTTATGTCCATTGAGTCAGTGATGCCACCAGCCCATCTCATCCTCTGTCACCCACTTTTCCTCTTGCCCTCAATCTTTTCCAGCATGAAGGTCTTTTCCAATGGGTCAGCTCTTTGCATCAGGTGGCTGAAGTATTGAAGCTTCAGCCTCAATCCTTTCAATGAATATTCAGGGTTGATTTCCTTTAGGATTGACTGGTTTGATCTCCTTGCTGTCCAAGGACTCTCAGGAGTTTTATCTAACACCACAGTTCAAAAGCATTAATTCTTCAGCATTCAGGCTTCTTTATGGTCCAGATCTTACATCCATGCATGACTACTGGAAAAACCATAGCTTTGACTATATGGACCTTTGCCAGAAAAGTGATGCCTCTGTTTTTAAAACACTGTCTAGAATTGATCTATTCTTCCAATTTTGTGGCTACAGTCACCATCTGCATTGATTTTGGAGGCGAAGAAAATGAAATCTGACACTGTTTCTATATTTTCCCCATCTATTTGCCATATATTGATGGGACTGGATGCCATGGTCTTAGTTTTTGAATGTTGAGATTTATGCCAGCTTTTTCTCTCCTCCTTCACCCTCATTAAGAGGCTCTTTGGTTCCTCTTAACTTACACCAGTAGAGTGGTATTCTCTGCATATCTGAGGTTGTTGATATTTCTTTTTCTCTCCTGATTCCAGCTTGGGGTTTATCCAGCCCAGCTTTTTGCATGATGTACTCTGCATATAAATTAAATAAGCAGGGAGACAATATTTAGCCTTGATGTACTCCTTTCCTAATTTTGAATCATTCTGCTGTTCCATGTCCAGTTCTAACTGTTGCTTCTTGTCTACATACAGGTTTCTCAGGAGGCAGGTAAAGTGGCCTGATAATCCCATCTCCTTAAGAACATTCCACAATTTGCTGTGATCTGCACAAAGACTTTAGCATAGCCAATGAAGCAGAAGTAGATGTTTTTTTTTGAATTCCCTTGCTTTTTCTGTGATGCAACAAATGTTATCAGTTTGATCTCTGGTTACTCTGCCTTTTCTAAATTCAGCTTGAACATCTGGAAATTCTCAGTTCACGTACTACTGAAGCCTAGTTTGAAGGATTTTGAGCATTATCTTGCTAGCATGTGAAATGGGTGCAACTGTGTGATAGTCTGAACATTCTTTGGCATTGCCCTTCTTTGAGATTGGAATGAAAACTGATCTTTTCCAGTCCTGTGGCCACTGCTGAGTTTTCCAAATTTGCTGGTATATTGAGTTCAGCACTTTAACAACATCTTCTTTTGGGATTTTAAATAGCTCAGTTGAGATTCCATCATCTCCACTAGTTCTGTTCATCATAAAACTACCTAAGGCCCACTTGACTTCACACTCCAGGATGTTTTGCTCCAGGTGAGTAATCACACCATTGTGTTTATCTAGATCACTAAAACCTTTAGTTCTTCTGTGTAGTCATACCACCTCTTCTTAATCTCTTCTGCTTCTCTTGGGTCCTTACTGTCCTTTATTATGCCCATCTTTGTGTGAAATGGTCCCTTGGTATCTCTAATTTTCTTGAGGAAAGTTCTAGTCTTTCTCATTCTATTGCTTCCTACTTTTTTTTTTTTTTTTGGTATTGTTCACTTAAGAAGGCTTTCTTATCTCTCCTTGATATTCTTTGGAACTCTGCATTCAGTTGGTACATCATTTCCTTTCTTCTTTGCCTTTCACTTTTCTTCTTGTCTCAGCTATTTGGAAGGCCTCAGACAACCACTTTGCCTTCTTGCATTTCTTTTTCTTGGGGATGGTTTTGGTCACTGCCTCCAGTGCAATGTTATGAACCTCCATCCACAGTTCTTCAGGCGCTCTGTTTGTTAGATCTAATCCCTTGAATCGATTTGTCACTTCTGCTGTATATTTTAAGATTTGATTTAAGTCATACCTGAATGGCTTTGTGATTTTCTCTTCTTTCTTCAATTTGAGTCTGAGTTTTGCAACAAGGAGCTCATGATCTGAGCCAAGGTCAGCTCCAAGTCTTGTTTTTGCTGACTATACTGAGTTTTTCCATCTTGGGCTGCAAAGAAATAATCAATCTTATTTCAATATTGACCATCTGGTGATGTCTAATTGTGGAGTCATTTTTGTATTGTTGGAAGAGGGTGTTTGCAATGACCAGTGTGCTCTCTTGGCAAAACTCTGTTATCCTTTGCCCTGCTTCATTTTGCATTCCAAAGCCAAACTTGCCTGTTACTCCAGGTATTTCTTGACTTCCTACTTTTGCATTCTAAAGCCAAACTTGCCTGTTACTCCAGGTATTTCTTGACTTCCTACTTTTGCATTCTAATCCCCCATGATGAAAAGGACATCTTTTGGGGTGTTAGCTCTAGGTCTTCAAAGAACAATTCAACTTCAGCTTCTTCAGCATTAATGGTCGGGGCATAGACTTGGATTACTGTGGTGGTGAATGCTTTGCCTTGGAAATGAATGCAGATCATTCTGTCATTTTTGAGATTGCACCCAAGTCTGTATTTCAGACTCTTGTTGACTGTGAAGGCTACTCCATTTCTTCTAAGGGATTCTTGCCCATAGTAGTAGATAAAATGGTCATCTGAATTAAATCCTCCCTTCCTGTCCATTTTAGTTTACTGATTCCTAAATCGTAGATGTTCACTCTTGCCATCTCCTGTTTGACCATATCCAATTTACTTTGAATCATGGAACTAACATTCCAGGTTCCTATACAATATTTATCTTTACAATTTCAGACTTTACTTTCACCATCAGAGACATCCACAACTGGGCATTGCTTCTACTTTGGCTCTGCCCCTTCATTGCTTCTGGAACTATTTCTCTATTCTTCCCTGTTAGCATATTTTACACCTACCAACTAGCTAGGCTCATTTTTCAGTTTCATATCTTTTTGTCTTTTCATATTGTTCATGGGGTTCTCAAAAGAATAATACTGAAGTGGTTTGCATTTCCATCTCGAGTGGACCACATATTTTCAGAACTCTCCACAATGACTTGTCTGTCTTGGGTGACCCTACATGGCATGGCTCATAGTTTCATTGAGTTACACAAGGCTGTGATCCCTGTGACCATTTTGTTTAGTTTTCTATGGTTGTGGTTTTTGTTCTGGAGGCCATGGGATTTAAGTTCTTGCCTCTTTGGTCTGCCCTCTGTTGGATGGGGATAAGAGGCTTATGCAAGCCTTCTGATGGGAGGGACTGGCTGTGGAGAAAACTAGGCCTGGCTCTGGTGGGCAGGGCCATGTTCAGTTCAGTTCAGTTCAGTCGTTCAGTCGTGTCCAACTCTTTGCGACCCCATGAATCACAGCACACCAGGCCTCCCTGTCCATCACCAACTCCCAGAGTTCACTCAGACTCACGTCCATCGAGTCAGTGATGCCATCCAGCCATCTCATCCTCTGTTGTCCCCTTCTCTTTCTGCCCCCAATCCCTCCCAGCATCAGAGTCTTTTCCAACACTCTATCTATCAGATCTAGGCCCTTAAATCTATTTCTCACTTCCACTGTATAATCATAAGGGATTTGATTTAGGTCATACCTGAATGGTCTAGCGGTTTTCCCTACTTTCTTCAGTTTGAGTCTGAATTTGGTAATAAGGAGTTCATGACTGAGCCACAGTCAGCTTCTGGTCTTGTTTTTGTTGACTGTATAGAGCTTCTCCATCTTTGGTTGCAAAGAATATAATCAATCTGATTTCAGTGTTGACCATCTGGTGATGTACATGTGTAGAGTCTTCTCTTGTGTTGTTGGAAGTGGGTGTTTGCTATGACCAGTGCATTTTCTTGGCAAAACTCTGTCTTTACCCTGCTTCATTCCACATTCCAATGCCAAATTTGCCTATTACTCCAGGTGTTTCTTGACTTCCTACTTTAGCATTCCAGTCCCCTTTAATGAAAAGGACATCTTTTTGGGGTGTTAGTTCTAGAAGGTCTTGTAGGTCTTCATAAAACCTTTCATCTTCAGCTTATTCAGTGTTACTGGTTGGGGCATAGACTTGGATAACTGTGATACTGAATGGTTTGCCTTTGAGATGAACAGAGATCATTTTGTCGTTTTTGAGACTGCATCCAAGTACTGCATTTGGGACTCGTTTTTTGACCATGATGGCTACTCCATTTCTTCTGAGGGATCCCTGCCCACAGTAGTAGATATAATGGTCACCTGAGTTCAGTAAGTCTTTAATCCAATTTTCTGCTGGGGCTGTGCTCCCTCCCTATGGTTTGGCCTGAGGTGACCCAGTCCTGGAGTCTACAGTCTCTGTGGTAGGGCTTCAGCCTCTGTGGTTGTGCTAATGGAGACCTCCTCCATGAGGATTTATGCCAACATGCCATGTCTCTCAGGACTACTGCTGCCGGTGCCCCTGACAATGTGGCCAGCCACTGTCGACCCATGCCTCCACAAAAGACTCCCAAACACTCACAGGCAAATCTGGCTCAGTCTCTTGTGGAGTCACTGCTGTCTTACCCTAGTCCTTGTGCACACAAAGTTTTGTTTGTGCCATCCAAGAATCTCTGTCTCCCCAGTCCTGTGGAAGTTCTATAATCAAATCCCACTGATCTTCAATATCAGATTTCCTGAGGGTTCCCAGTTCCTTTGACGATCCTCAAATTGGGAAGTCTGATGTGGGGCCTAGAAACTTCACAAACGCCCTTGATATAATTGTTCTCCAGTTTGTAGGTCACCCACATGCCTGCACTATTGTAGGACTAATGGCTACCTCCTCCAAGGGGACTTATACCACGTGCCATGCCTCCCTGGACTGCTGCTGCCAGTACCCCTGTCCCCATGGAAGGCTACTGCTGACCCACACCTTCAGAGGGAACCTTCAAACACTCACAGGCAGGTCTCCCTCAGTCTCTTGTGGGGCCATTGCTTCTTTCCCTGGGTCCCGGTATATGCAAAGTTTGTGCCCGCCAAGAGTCTCTAGTAGGTATAGGATTTGATTTTAACATGATTGCACCCCTCCCACCCATCTTGTTGCACCTTCTCTTTTTCCTTTGAAGGGGTATATCTTTTTTTGGTGGGTTCCAGCATCCTCCTGTCAATCGTTGTTCAGCAACTAGCTGCAAATTTGGTGTTCTTGCAGAAGATGAGCACATGTCCTTCTACTTTGCCATCTTAGATAACAATTATGGATTAGTAAGTGGATTAGGCATTCAAAAATTCCAATAAAAGACAGAGATTGACAGAATGAATATTCTTTCATAAAGTTACACCAACATGTTCTATATAGGAAGTATGCTTTAAATTCAGTGACAAAACAGGTTGGAAATAAAAGGATCTTGCAAACAGTGAACAAAGAGTGACTGTACTAATATGAGAACATGCTCTGCCACTTTGGGGCAACTAGCATTCTCTTTCTCAGCCATTGGTACTATATTCTTCTTTTACTTCCTCATCGGAGGCAAAAGCTTAGGTATCCCACTGGCATAGGTTGCTCTTCTGGCTTCTCTATTGTCGCTCAACACCTGGAAAGCTTCTGGGTCTCCAATGAGTCTACTATGTGGATGAGACTCAGAGAACCAAGAACCCAGTTGTAGGCCAGGTGCAATGCAGTGAAGGGTCCTGAGGCTGCACCTGAACTGGAGCTCTGTGTCCAAATGAAGATTTATGTTATCAGGGAGCTGCTCTCTGAAGCATGGTTGTTCTGTATCTTGGGCAATCAACATGCTTAGGGCTGTGCAGCAATCCTTTCTGAAGCCCCTGGACCATATAAATGTCCATTTACCTCATTATAATTTCCCAACTTACTGGTTACTACCAAGTCTCTCAACTGCTGTTAAGGAAACCCAGAGTGTTTGCCCTCACCTCTTTCCCAGGATGCATTGACTATAGTAGAAATACCTAAACTATTCCCACCAACTCCTTCCTGATGTTCAAACTCTGCTTGGAATAGATGCCTGCCTTCTTTGATGAGGCTGAAATGAGCAAGCCTGAGTGGTCAATGTCTGCTTGAGAGAGAAGAGACCAACTAGAAGGAATTCTTTGAAGTTTACTTTAACAGGATTGAAACTGACTGTAGAGTGAAAGTGGATATTGGTACTGGTAATGGTGGTGGTGTACAGAGAGTGAGTGATGGAGAATGAGGTGAGCTCTGAATGGTTTACTTTTTATATCCTAAGATAGGGGTAATCAGGGAAAAAGATTAAGTCCAGAGGCATAGTAAGGTCTAGTAGGATAAGAATCTATGATCTCAGTGTGTTCTGATAGAAGAAAGAAAAAAGCAAATTGTAAGGGTGAAAGTCCATTGCAAATGTGAAGTTCATGGGCAAAAAGAACAGTACTAAAAGAGAATACCTAGAGATAAGGGTAAGGGCAGAATAGCTACAGTCAGTAAAACCACCAGATTATTTTTTAAAGATATTTTATTGATAGTTATGCTTTAAATTTCCATTATTTCTTCCCTTTAATATTTCTTATTGATATCATTCATTATTACTCCCTACTTAAAGTGATAGTAATTCTCTAGAGCAAATATTAAAATTCAAAAAGAGTACAAAGGGCAAAATAGAAATAAACCATCAAAACAACAGAAAACAGAAAGCATGTTACTTCTTACTACACAAAGAGAATGTCATATATATGCACATACACATACATATGTATAATGCTCTGCAGAAATTTCAAAGAGTTTATCAACTGGCTTTTTTACATATTGAGTTTAGAATATCAATAAATATTCTTTTACAACCCAGATATTAATGGCTGAGTATGGTCCAATAGCAATACTTTTGCCAGAGGCATTTGGATTGCTTTTAATCTTTTAATACTATAAATATTTGTGCAGAGTAAATCTTTGCACATATATCCTTGCTGACATATCTTATTTTCTTAAGATGCATTTCAAAACAGCAATTTTTTTATTAAAAAACATATATTTTCAAGGAAGTTTATAAATATTTTCAAATAAACAACTCCAAGTTATATAGTTATGGAAACAGCTTATTAGTTTGTCAGTTTCTAGAATTCTTGAAAACTCAATTATCATGTTTTTAAGATAAATATTACTATGTAAATTATAATATTTTACCTCATTATTAATTAAGTATAGATCCCATTTTGTATTTATGTAATAGCAATATGGAAGATGTGTATAAGAGACAGGTTCAGTTCAGTTCAGTTCAGTCGTTCAGTCGTGTCCATCAACTTATATATTATTATGCAACTGTTTTTCTTCTTGCTAATTTCCTGCTTATACATTTTGTTAAATTTTTATTAGTGTTTTTCTTATAAAATATTATAACCAGGTTCATAGAAAGTTATTCCCTTTTAATTGTAAATAAGAACCATTACTAAATAAAGATATATGTCAATAACCTTCAACTCATTTTGAGAGGCTATTGTGAGTCAGATCTGTGATTGCTTCTGAAGTTTCTATGAATAATAAGCATAGTCATAGTCCTCAAGGACAAAAGGGTGGAGAGAGGTATTGAAGTTAGTGCCCATGCCTACTATATAGAGAAGTATGTGATATGATAGGGAGGTTGGAAATGTAATAGAAACATGTACAATATAGCTTGGGGCAAGGTGTGAGCGAGGACTCTACAGAAGATATACTACTTGACTTAGTTGTAAAGTATGTATTTGGGTTTATAAAGAAAACAGTGAACATAATACTTATTAATTAATATCAATACTTGAACACTCAAAATGTGCATCTTTCAAATGAAATTGTTTCTAAAATGGAATAAGAGTAGCTAGAACCAATGTTGAGTGTGATGTGTTATTATGATCTGTTTCTCAGAGTATATGACTTCCTTCACATAATCAGGGGACAATAAGTACTATTTAGGTTATTCTTAAACATAACAGAATAAACCTTTCCTCCTTGCCCAGTTGCTCTACTGTGTATGACTTTTTGCAACCCTATGGACTATAGCCTGTCAGGTTCCTCTGTCCCTGGAATTTTTCAGGCAAAAATACTGGAACAGTGTGCCATTTTCTACTCTTAGGGATCTTCTGAGCCCAGGGATCAAACTCTCATCTCTTCCATCTTCTGCACTGGCAGGGGCTTTCTTGGTGACTCAGATGGTAAAGAATCTGCCTGCAATGCAGGAGACCTGGGTTTGATCCCTGGGTCAGGAATATTCCCTGGAGAAGGGAATGGCTACCCACTCCAGTGTTCTTGCCTGGAGAATTCCATGGACAGAGGAGACTGGCAGACTATAGTCCATGGGGTCACAAAAAGTCAGACAAGACTGAGCAACTCACACTTTCACTTTCTCTACCACTAGTGCCACCTGGGAAGCCCAAATAAATCTTTACTCTTTATCAAAAAGTCATGTTTCCCTCAAATCTCCTAGCCTCTTGCAGTTGGATAGGGCCATATGATTAATTCTGGCTAAAACAGACTGGTTCCAAATAGGAAAAGGAGTACATCAAGGCTGCATACTGTCACCCTGCTTATTTAACTTATATGCAGAGCACATCATGAGAAACGCTGGACTGGAAGAAACACAAGCTGGAATTAAGATTACCAGGAGAAATATCAATAACCTGAGATACGCAGATGACACCACCCTTATGGCAGAAAGTGAAGAGGAACTAAAAAGTCTCTTGATGAAAGTAAAAGAGGAGAGTGGAAAATGTTGGCTTAAAGCTCAACATTCAGAAAACGAAGAACATGGCAAACGGTCCCATCACTCCATTGGAAATAGATGGGGAAACAGTGGAAACAGTGTCAGACTTTATTTTGGGGGCCTCCAAAATCACTGCAGATGGTGATTGCAGCCATGAAATTAAAAGATGCTTACTCCTTGGAGAAAAATTATGACCAACTCGATGGATGCGTGTCTGAGTGAACACCGGGAGTTGGTGATGGACAGGGAGGCCTGGCGTGCTGCAATTCATGGGGTCGCAAAGAGTCGGAGACGACTGAGCGACTGAACTGAACTGAACTGAGCTGACACAACCTTCTAGTTTTTATTTCCCTTGTTATGGGAAAATGATTGTCTCTTGTTGATGAAAAAACAGCTTGGATAGCTGGATAATAACATGGAAAACTTGATTTGAAAGAGTTTCTCACTTCTTTCTGAATGTTAACCCAATGCAAAGTAAATTTTGATAGTGTTATATTAATACTGTTTTGTGTTTGGTGGTTGCCATGTGTAGTCTAACCTGACCTGCTCCTTCTAAATTAAAAGTCTTTCATAAAGATTTTGGCTAAGTTACCATGACTATGCATACTATTTTAGCTTAAATAATGTGTCTATATAGAGCAATTCAGTGTACCCTGGGCTATTTGGTATTCTGATGGGCCAGATATTGGATGTGTATGTTGTCTTATAGAGGTGAAGTAATCATCTAATTAAGCCTAGAATGGTTCCTCCCAGGAGAGAATAATCTTGTTATCAGAAGGAAAATGGTCTTCTACTGCTAATGAATAGGAAATAACAGCAAATGACAACTTTATATCCTCTAAATATTCTCCCCCATTGTTTGGAGTTGAATTATGCCCCTCAAAATTTATACCTTGTGGTCCGAACCCACAGCACCACAGAATGTGACTGTATTTGAGGATAAGGCCTTTTTAGAGAAAATTAAGCTGAAATAAAGCTAAGTTAAAATGGGCCCTAGCCCAAACTTATAGATGTCCCTATGAAAAGAGGAAATTTGGACACACCAAGAGACAAGAATGTGCTCACAGAGAGGCAAGGTCATGTGAGGGCACAGTGAGAAAACAGTTATTTGCAAGCCAAAGAGATAGGTCTCAGGAGAACTGAAATCTGCAGATAACTTGGCTTTGGACCTCTAGCCACCAGTACTATGAAAAAATAAATTTTTGTTCTTCAGATCACCCAATTTTGCTGTGGCAACCTGAGCAGACTATTATAATCATACTTAAAAATAGCAAAATTTTCCTAAATAATCTAATGCTACTATCAAAATACAACCCAGAACACACTATACTGTCTCCAGGAATTGATCACTCATGAAAACAGGGCTTGCCAGTCCTTCAGAGAGGTTACAGATGGGTTCAAATATTGATTCCCTCAGCCTGCTGTGCAGGTTGGTGAATAGCCCCATCGCTGTTAATCTTTATGTGGCATACAATCATTGGAATTTACTATATATGCCACAACATGAAAATTATGGCAAAAGAATACATAGAAAATCTCAGTAAATTCCAAATGAGTAATTGTTCAGGTTGCATTATCTAACTGGAGCATAATAAAAACTGAAATGGCCATATTTCCTCAATCCTTAAGTCTATAAATTTTCACATTTTAAATTTTCTGAAACTGCAGTCAGTTTTAAGAAGTTGCAGCTGCTGGGCAGAAGAGTAAGTTATAATATAATGATCAGTTCTTGTGTATCTATGAATTAGTCATAGTTTGGAAATAAATTAAACATGGTTGTCTTTTTCAATTTAGGTATCTGTAATAGCAATTTAATTGGATGTTAAAATATGACTTCATCTCAGTTTTTACTTATGCCTCCAAGAAAGAATATACCAACTTCTCTCAGAATTCCAAACTTATGTACATGGTCAACAAATCAGGAATAATAATGAAGATTCTGAAAATCTAGTTTGGGAAGACTTAAGAAGTCACCATAAGCTACATAACTAACTTATGAAATACATAGAGAAGCTGAGAGGGAACTTCTTAAAGGACTGCCAGGGTACAAAGAATGCCTATAGACTAAGACAGGAAATGCTTCCCTCTTATCACAAAACCTGAGAAAAGATGTTCAAAAAGATCACTTTAAGACAAATGCTTATGTTGAAACATGGGGTGGAGTTAGAGCAAGCTCCGGGAGATGGTGAAGGACAGGGAAACCTGGTGTGCTGCAACCCATGGTGCCTCAAAGAGTCAGACATTACTGAACAACAACAAAGAATTATGAGGGTCTAAAAGAACTGACTTCTGATTTGAGTCTGAGAAATCTAGAGTGACTGTATGTGGTTAGCCTACAGCAAGGGGATACTTAAATCTATGCGCAGACTTAAGTCTATAATGGGGAATGCTTGACAGTCAAGAGTTCATTGGGACAAAGGAGGCATGGGTGTTTCTCGTCAGCCAGATCTAAGCCATGTAAGGGAGGGAATTACATTGAATGTTTTAGACAGTGTTCAGTAGAATCCTTTAGAAACATGAGGCTGCCTCTGAAGCAAGAATCTTGAGGTGAACTGTCAGTATCTAGGGGCTGAAAAAATAGCTCAGCCAATCAATTGGAGGAGATGATTACGCTTGATGGTGAGTGAAAGATGGAGAGGATGCTAAAGAACCCATCACCCAAAGTAGATCATGTTGACTTTAAACCTCTGGTAAACTCAAAGAAGCTAATACTAGACCGCCTCAATAAAAGTGGAAGAGTAAGAGCCACAAGGGAAGCCTTAGTAAGACCCTTACCTAATCTTACCTCCTCCTGTTAGCACAAATTCAGTCTTTAAAGAGTAAGAGAGGAAAGGACATGAAATAAAAGTCCATTATACCCCTTTTCAGGAGGAAGTGGCAGTCCAGTTCCTTCTGGGCTATACAGTAGGACACTTTTGCTTATCCATTCTATATATGATAGTTTGAACTACTAAACCCATTTACTAATCCTCTTGCCTGGAATATCCCATGGAGAGAGGAGCCCGGTGGGCTTTAGTCTATGGGGTCACAAAGAGTCAGACACGACTGAGTGACTAAATGTCAACAGTTGGAGGAGACTCACTTCAAAGAGTCTGTTTTTGTTTTGTTTTTTTTTGTATTCAAAACCATTTTGTGGGGTTCTGTAATATTAGTAGGAACAAAGCAGTATGTAAAGATTGGTAGTTTTGTGTGTGTGTGTGTGTGTGTGTGTTTTTATCATGCTGCACAGAGAACAGGATCTTAGTTGCCTGACCAGGAATCGGACCTGTGCCACAGCACAGTCTTAAACACTAGACTGCCAAGGAACTGCCTCAGAGTCTGTTTTAAATATGCCTCAGGAGGGGGCCAAAATTAGGACACTGAAAGATGAACTCCCAAAGTCAGTAGGTTCCCAATATGTTACTGGAGATGAGTGGAGAAATAAAGAAAGAAAGTAGACAGGAGCCAAAGCAAAAACAGCACTCAGTTGTGGATGTGACTGCTGATGGAAGTAAGTCTGATGCTTTAAAGAGCAATATTGCATAGGAATCTGGAATGCTAGGTCCATTAATCAAGGCAAATTCAGTTCAGTTCAGTTTAGTCCCTCAGTCGTGTCCGACTCTTTGAGACCCCATGAATAGCAGCACGCCAGCCCTCCCTGTTCATTACCATCTCCCGGAGTTCACTCAGACTCAGGTCCATCGAGTCAGTGATGCCATCCAGCCATCTCATCCTCTGTCGTCCCCTTCTCCTCCTAAGAAGTTGGCAATTTGAAGTGATCAAATAAGAGATGGCAAGAGTGAACACTGACATTTTAGGAATCAGAAAACTAAAATGGACTGGAATGGTGGAATTTAACTCAGTTCAGTTCAGTTCAGTCGCTCAGTCATGTCTGACTCTTTGCAACCCCATGAATTGCAGCACGCCAGGCCTCCCGGGCCATCACCAACTCCCTGAGTTCACTCAGATTCACATCCATCGAGTCAGTGATGCCATCCAGGCATCTCATCCTCTGTCATCCCCTTTCCTTCAGCCCCCAATACCTCCTAGCATCAGAGTCTTTTCCAATGAGTCAACACTTCGCATGAGGTGGCCAAAGTATTGGAGTTTCCACTTTGGCATCGTTCCTTCCAAAGAAATCCCAGGATTGATCTCCTTCAGAATGGACTGGTTGGATCTCCTTGCAGTTCAAGGGACTCTCAAGAGTCTTCTCCAACACCACAGTTCAAAAGCATCAATTCTTCAGTGCTCAGCCTTCTTCACAGTCCAACTCTCACATCCATACATGACTACTGGAAAAGCCATAGCCTTGACTAGATGGACCTTAGTCGGCAAAGTAATGTCTCTGCTTTTGAATATGCTATCTAGGTTGGTCATAACTTTTCTTCCAAGGAGTAAGCATCTTTTAATTTCATGGCTGCAACCACCATTTGCAGTGATTTTGGAGCCCAAAAAAATAAAGTCTGACACTGTTTCCACTGTTTCCCCGTTTATTTCCCATGAAGTGATGGGACCAGATGCCATGATCTTCGTTTTCTGAATATTGAGCTTTAAGCCAACTTTTTCACTCTCCTCTTTCACTTTCATCAAGAGGCTTTTTAGTTCCTCTTCACATTCTGCCATAACGGTAGTGTCATTTACATAGGTTACAGAGGTTACTGATATTTCTCCCAGCAATCTTGATTCCAGCTTGGGCTTCTTCCAGCTCAGCGTTTCTCATGATGTACTCTGCATGTAAGTTAATTAAGCAGGGTGACAATATACAGCCTTGATGTACTCCTTTCCCTATTTGGAACCAATCTGGTGTTCCATGTCCAGTTCTAACTGTTCCTTCCTGACCTGCATACAGGTTTCTCAAGAGGCAGGTCAGGTGGTCTAGCATTCCCATCTCTTTCAGAATTTTCCACAGTTTATTGAGATCCAAACAGTCGAAGGCTTTGGCATAATCAATAAAGCAGTAATAGATGGTTCTCTGGAACTCCCTTGCTTTTCTGATAATCCTGCGGATGTTGGCAATTTGATCTCTGGTTCCTCTACCTTTTCTAAAACCAGCTTGAACCTCTGGAAGTTCGTGGTTCATGTATTGCTGAAGCCTGGCTTAGAGAACTTTGAACATTAATTCACTAGTATGTGAGATGAGTGCAATTGTGGCATAGTTTGAGCATTCTTTGGCATTGCCTTTCTTTGGGATTGGAAGAAAAACTGACCTTTTCCAGTCCTGTGGCCACTGCTGAGTATTCCAAATTTGCTGGCATGTTGAGTGCAGCACTTTCACAGCATCATCTTCCAGGATTTGAAATAGCTCAGCTGGAATTCCATCACCTCCACTAGCTTTGTTCGTTGTGATGCTTTCTAAGGCCCACTTGACTTCACGTTCCAGGATGTCTGGCTCTAGGTGAGTGATCACACCATTGTGATTATCTCGGTCATGAAGATCTTTTTGTACAGTTCATCTGTGTATTCTTGCTACCTCTTCTTAATATCTTCCACTTCTGTTAGGTCCATACCATTTCTGTCCTTCATTGAGCCCATCTTTGCATGAAATGTTCCCTTGGTCTCTCTGATTTTCTTGAAGAGATCTCTAGTCTTTCCCATTCTGTTGTTTTCCTCTATTTCTTTGCATTGATTGCTAAGGAAGGGTTTCTTATCTTTCCTTGCTATTCTTTTGAACTCTGCATTCAGATGCTTATATCTTTCCTTTTCTCCTTTGCTTTTTGCTTCTCTTCTTTTCACAGCTATCCAGCATTTGTTATTTGTAGACTTTTTAATGATGACCATTCTGGCCCATGCAAGGTAGTACTTCATGGTAGCTTTAATTTGTATTTCTCTAATAATGAGAGATGTTGAGCACATTTTTCATATGCCTTTTGGCCATCTGTATGTCTTCTTTAGAGAACTGTCTATTTAGGTCTTCTGCCCATTTTTAATTGCATTGTTTTTTTCTTATAGTGTTGTATGAGCTATTTTTTAACTTAGAAATTAATCCCTCATCAGTTCCCTCATTTGTAAATATTTTCTTCCAGTCTGTAGATTGTCTCCTTTTTGTTTATGGTTGCCTTTGCTGCACAAAAGCTTAGAAGTGTTGAGTAACTTCCATTTATTTATTTTGGCTTTAATTTCTATTGCCTTGGGAGAATAACCTAAGAAAATTTTGGTATGATTTGTGTCAGAAAATGTTTTGTTTATGTTCTCTTCTAGAACTTCTATGCTGTCATGCATTATATTTAAGTCTTTAAGTCATTTGGAGTTTATTTTTGTTTATGTTGTGAGGGTAGGTTCTACCTTCATTGATTTACATACAGCTGTCCACTTTTCTCAATACCACTTGCTAAAGAGACTGTCTTTTCTCTATTGCATATTCTTGCCTCCTTTGTTGAAGACTAATTGACCATACATGTGTGCATTTATTTCTAGACTCTCTATTTTGTTCCACTTATCTATATGTATGATTTTGTGCCAGTACCATGTTGTTTTGATTACTGTAGCTATGTAGTATTGTCTGTAGGTTTTTAATACCTCTTGGTTTTTCATTTTTCCTTAGGATTGCTTTGTCAATTCTGGGTCTTTTGTGGTTCCTTCTAAATTTTAGGATTATTTGTCCTAATTCTTGTTAATTTGATAGGGATCACATTAAATTTATAGATTGCCTTGGGTAATATGACCATTTTAACAATATTATTTCTTCCAGTCCAAAACCATAGGATATCTTTCCATTGCTTTGAATCATCCTGTTTCCTTTATTCATATTTGATAGTTCTCAGCATGTACATCTTTCACATTCTAGGTCAGGTTTATTCCTAACTATTTCATTTTTGATACAATTTTAAAAGAGATTCTTTTCTTTATGTTTCCTTTCTGCTACTTCCTTGTTAGTATAAAGAAATGCAACTGATTTCTGTATGTTAATCTTATATCCTATTAATTGCTGAATTTTTTGTCAGTTCTAGTAATTTTTCTGTGGAGTTTTTAGGGTTTTCTAAATAGAATATCATGTCATCTGCATATAGTGACAATTTACCTCTTCAGTTCAGTTCAGTTCAGTTCAGTCACTCAGTCTTGTCCGATTCTTTGCGACCCCATGAATCACAGCATGCCAGGCCTCCCTGTTCATCACTATCTCTTCAGAGTGGATGCTTTTTTGAACTAAAGGTTTTGTCAGTAGAGGTATTTTTAATTGCCTAAAAGTAGACTTAAAAGGCATGGGGCTTGCCTTAGATTTTATTGAAGAGATAGGGTATAATACCTGCTAGAGAATGATTTGAATAAGTACAAGGAATGTATAAAATAAAATTATGTTGATTGTTGAGAGTCCCTTGGACTGCAAGGAGATCCAACCAGTCCATTCTGAAGGAGATCAACCCTGGGATTTCTTTGGAAGGAATGATGCTAAAGCTGAAACTCCAGTACTCTGGCCACCTCATGAGAAGAGTTGACTCATTGGAAAAGACTCTGATGCTGAGAGGGATTGGGGGCAGGAGGAGAAGGGGACGACCGAGGATGAGATGGCTGGATGGCATCACGGACTCGATGGACGTGAGTCTGAGTGAACGCCAAGAGATGGTGATGAACAGGGAGGCCTGGTGTGCTGTGATTTATGGGGTCGCAAAGAATTGGACACGACTGAGCGACTGAACTGAACTGAACCTTGAGTACATTGGCTCTTCCAATGAAGAAGTTACATTTCTGATGTTACATTAGCAATACATGAATGTGAATTTAAAATCACTTTAATTTGAATACCTAAGTTTCACTTTAAAATCTCTTTTGAAATATTTTACTTATATAGCATTGAAATGAAGGAAATATTGTGTATAAAGAAGATTGCATGTTCATTGTCATGTTTCAGTTCAGTTCAGTTGCTCAGTCATGTCTAACTCTTTGTCACCCAATGGACTGCAGCATGCCAGGCTTCCCTGTCCATCAACAATTCCCAGAGCTTGCTCAAATTCATGGTTTAGGGAAATCTTATCCTGATTTAATAATATGTATCACCCTAATAAAAATTTCATAGGGAAACAAAAAGATTCTTCAGTGTGAAATGTAAGAAGAATTAGATTCAAACCCTGATTATGAATCACACTTTTTATCACTATTTTCCTATTAAATATCCATAATTAAATTGATAGTATGTGCTTTCCTGGTAGCTCAGATAGTAAAAAATCTGTCTGTAATACAGGAGACCCAGGTTCAATCCCTGGGTGGTGGAAGACCCCCTGGAGAAGGAAATGGCAACCCTCCCACCCCCGACCCTCCAGTATTCTTGCCTGGAAAATCCCATGGACAGAGGAGCCTGGTGGGCTATAGTCCATGGGGTTGCAAGGAGTTAGACACAATTTAGGGACTAAACCACCAAATTAATAGCACATCTTAAAATAACAAAAGTGTACCTTTTTAAAGTAACTTCCTTTAAACAGTAAATCAAATGAACATAGATTATTAGAAATTAGCAACAATAACAACAATAAATATCAAAAAAGGAAGGTTGTAACTGTAGAGGATGCTTTTATTATTAAGAAAAAATAAATACTTTGTATGCTGAAATTCAAGTTATCAAGAAGAGGCAAATAAAATAAGCAAAATAAGTTGAAGATAAAAGAAGTGAAAGAATAAAAAGAACCTTAATGGATACAATTACCTGAGTTCTACTTTTGAGAAAACCAGTACCATAGCCTACCTAGCCTCTCAGTTGTTTAATCTATCAAAGATGATAAGGAGAAAAGCACAGAAATTAAAAATTAGGATTGACAATGGCAGTTTAGCAATTGGTAGCTTTTTAAAAGTAAGAGAATAGAATTGCTTTACAGAATTTTGCTGTTTTCTGTCAAACCTCAACATGAATCAGCCTTTCAATAAAAAATAAATTAATTAATAATAAAGAAAAAAATCTAGCATAAAGAGAAAAAAAAAGTAAGAGAATATAAACAACTCCATGCTAATAAATATGAACATATTCAAATACTTTCTTTAGATAGGGAAGTTGGTTACCAAATTAGACTCATAACTTAAAAAACCAAAGCTGGCTAGTAATCAATGGAAGAATTTTACAGTGTGTCAAATTATTATCTTCAAATTAGGGACAAAGCTTATTTGATTATAAATGTGTTTTTTTTAGGTTAGTGCTGTTTCCAGCCATGATAGACTGAAAACAGAATTGGCCCTCTTATATATCTATATCTATCTATATAACACTAAGTGAAATATGAAGAACCATAATGTTCAGACAACTGCACACAGGCACTGCAGAATAGTGACTCCTGTGAGAAAGATACAAATCAAGTGAGGCCCATCACTCTCTCAGTTTACTTCCTGGAGAGTTTCTGGGCAGAGTATCAGAAAGGACAGAACAACTTGGAGAAAAGAGAACTGAACAGAGAATAATTTCAGGAGAGTTTCTGTGAATCTTCAGCTGTATGAATACATCATTGCAAGGAAACTAACCGAAAGTCCGGAGAAAATAGAAACTGGAAAGGTAATTTAAGTGGGAAGAAAAAATGGCTTTGAAACAATTCAATACCGATATGTGTGTGGATGGGGAAGGAGACCCCTTAATCCATTCCACATCATACACAAAAATTAATCTTTAAATGAATCAAATCAAAAGCTAAAATGATAAAAACATCTAGAAGAAAACAAGACAAATGTTATGAACCACAGTTTTGGCAGAGTATTTATGATGCAAAGGCAAAAACAATAAAATACATATTTAAATAAATTGGGCTTAATATAAAAAACAAACTTTACTCTTCAAAAAACATTGTTATTTGTTTTAGTTCTCTGAAAAATATCATTGGTAGCTTGATAGGGATTGCATTGAATCTATAGATTACTTTGGGTAGTATACTCCTTTTCACTATACTGATTCTTCCGATCCATGAACACGGTATATTTCTCCATCTATTTGTGTCCTCTTTGTTTTCTTTCACCAGTGTTTTATAGTTTTCTATATATATGTCTTTTGTTTCTTTATGTAGATATATTTCTAAGTATTTATTCTTTTCATTGCAATGGTGAATGGAATTGTTTTCTTAATTTCTCTTTGTTTTCTCATTGTTAGTGTATAGGAGTGCAAGGGACTTCTGTGTGTTAATTTTATATCCTGCAACTTTACCATATTCATTGATTAGCTCTAGTAATTTTCTGGTGGAGTCTTTGGGGTTTTCTATGCAGAGGATCATATCATCTGCAAACAGTGAGAGTTTTACTTCTTTTCCAATCTGGATTCCTTTTATTTCCTTTTCTGCTCTGATTGCTCTGGCCAAAACTATGCTGAATAGTAGTGGTGAGAGTGGGCACCCTTGTCTTGTTCCTGACTTTAGGGGAAATGCTTTCAATTTTTCACCATTGAGGATAATGTTTGCTGAGGGTTTGTCATACCAATGGTATTTTTCAGAGAACCAGAGCAGATAATTTCACAATTTGTATGGAAATACAAAAAAGCCTCGAATAGCCAAAGCAATCTTGAGAAAGAAGAATGGAGGAACAGGAGGAATCAACCTGCCTGACTTCAGTCTCTACTACAAAGCATAGTCATCAATACAGTTTGGTACTGGCACAAAGACAGAAATATAGATCAATGGAACAAAATAGAAAGCCCAGAGATAAATCCACACACCTGTGGATACCTTATCTTTGACAAAGGAGGCAAGAATATACAAGGAGAAAAGACAATCTCTTTAACAAGTGGTGCTGGGAAAACTGGTCAACCACTTGTAAAGGAATGAAACTAGGACACTTTCTAACACCATACACAAAAATAAACTCAAAATGGATTAAAAATCTAAATGTAAGACCAGAAACTATTAAACTCCTAGAGGAAAACATAGGCAAAACACTCTCTGACATAAATCACAGCAGGATCCTCTATGACCCACATCCCAGATTATTGGAAATAAAAGCAAAAATAAACAAATGGGACCTAATTAAAATTAAAAGCTTCTGCACAACAAAGGAAACTATAAGCAAGGTGAAAAGACAGCCTTCTGAATGGAAGAAAATAATAGCAAATGAAGCAACTGACAAAGAATTAATTTCAAAAATATACAAGCAACACCTGCAGCTCAATTCCAGAAAAATAAAAGACCCAATCAAAAAATGGGCCTAAGAACTAAACAGACATTCCCCAAAGAAGACATACAGATGGCTAACAAACACATGAAAAGATGCTCAACATCACTCATTATCAGAGAAATGCAAATCAAAACCACAATGAGGTACCATTTCTCACCAGTCAGAATGTCTGCTATCTGAAAGTCTACAAGCAATAAATGCTGGAGAGGGTGTGGAGAAACGGGAACCCTCTTACACTGTTGGTGGGAATGCAAACTAGTACAGCCACTATGGAGAACAGTGTGGAGATTCCTTAAAAAACTGGAAATAGAATTGCCATATGACCCAGCAATTCCACTGCTGGGCATACACACTGAGGAAACAAGAATTGAAAGAAACACGTGTACCCCAATGTTCATTGCAGCACTGTTTATAATAGCCAGGACATGGAAACAACCTAGATGTCCATCAGCAGATGAATGGATAAGAAAGCTGTGGTACATATACACAATGGAGCATTACTCAGCCACTAAAAAGAATACATTTGAATCAGTTCTAATGAGGTGGATGAAACTGGAGCTTATTATACAGAGTGAAGTAGGCCAGAAACAAAAACACCAATACAGTACATTAAGGCACATATATGGAATTTAGAAAGATGGTAACAATAACCCTGTATGCGAGACAGCAAAAGAGACACAGATGTATTGAACAGTCTTTGGACTCTGTGGGAGAGGGCAAGGGCCAGATGATATGGGAGAAGGCATTGAAACATGTAAATTTTCACATGTGAAATGAATCGCCAATCCAGGTTTGATGCATGATACAGGGTGCTTGGGGCTGGTGCACTGGGATGACCCAGAGGGATGATATGGGGAGGAAGGTGGAAGAGGGGTTCAGGATGGGGAACACATACATCCATGGCAGATTCAAGTCAATGTATGGCAAAACCAATACAATATTGTAAAGTAAAATAAATAAATTAATTAATTTTAAAAAATTGTTAAAAAGATTATGGCAAATCAAAGACTATGAGAAAATACTTGTGAAGCATATCAAGCAAAGGACTTCCATTTAAAATCTATGTTCAACTCAACTACTGAATGGATACTGTTGAATAGATACTTTCCTATGAAAGATATAGGGATGGCCCATAAGTCTATGAAAAATGCCTATTTCCCAAATGCAAATGAGATGCCACTACTCATATAGTATATACACCTTACAAGTGTTAGCAAGGATCTGACACAACTGGAATGCTTACATACTGCTGCTGGGAATCTAAAAGAGTGTAACCACTTTGGAAAACAGTTTGGCAGTTTATTTAGAAGCTATTATTTACAAGCTTCACTAGTATAAACAAATCATGGTATTCATGTTATAGAATACTGTTTTTCAGCAATAAAAAACAATAAAATATGAACAACTTGAATGAATCTTGAAATAAGCATGCTGTTAGAGGAACTAGATAGAAAAATAAATAATTCATAATTTCATTTATATAATGAATAAAATGCTTTGCATTCTAGAAAATGCAAAACAATCTCTAATAACAGAAAGCAAAGTATTGGTTACCTGGAGGAGAGGGAAAGAAGAATTGCATATGAACAGGGTGAAGCTATTAGAGATAGTTTATGATAATTATCTTAATTGTGATTATTTTATGCATGTACACATAGATTAAAACTCTTACACTGTGACAATATGGAGGGACTTGGAGGGTATCATGCTAAGTGAAATAAGTGATCTAGAGGATATTATACTAAGTGAATGCATTTATTTTTATTGAAGCATAATTGATTTATAATACTATATTAAATTCAAGTGTACCACATAGTAATTAAATATTTTTATATATTATAGAATGATCACCACTGTAATTCTAGTAAGCTTCTGTCACCATACAAATAATTATAACATTTACTATATTCCTTGGTTGTTGTTCAGTCGATCAGTAATGACCAACTCTTTGCGACCCCATGGACTGCAGCACACCAGACTTCTCTGTCCTTCACCATCTCTCCCAGAGTTTGCTCAAACTCATGTCCATTGAGTTGCTGATGTCATCTAACTATCTCATCCTCTTGTCATCCCCTTCTCCTGCTTTCAATCATTCCCAGCATTAAGGTAGTTTCCAGGGAGTCAGCTCTTTGCATCAGGTGGCCAAAGTATTGGAGCTTCAGTTTCAATTTTCCAATGAATATTCAGGGTTGGTTTCCTTTAGGATTAACTGGTTGGATTGCCTTGCAGTCCAAGGGACTCTCAAGTCTTCTCCAGCACCACAGTTCAAAAACCATAGCTTTTACAAACCTTTTGTTGGCAAAATAATGTCTCTGCTTTTTAACATGCTGTCTAGGTTCATCATTGCTTTTCTTCCAAGGAGCAAGGGTCTTTGGAAGAAAAGACTCTCAGCTGCAGCCACCATCTACAGTGATTTTGGAGCCCAAGAAAATAAAGTCTGTCACTGTTTCCATTGCTTCCCTGTCTATTTGCCATGAAGTGATGGGACCAGATGCCATGATCTTCATTTCTGAATGTTGATTTTTTAAGGCAGCTCTTTCACTCCTACAACATATGTCCATTACTTATTTTATAACTGGAAATTTGTACCTGTTAATCCACTTCTCCTATTTCACCCATTCAACCATTTTCTGCTGGCAACCACCAGATGGTTCTCTGCATCTACAAGTCTGTTTCTGTTCTGTTCTGTTTGTCTAATTATTTTTCTTTATTTTCACATGCAAGTGAAATAATCTGGTATTTGCTTTTCTCTGACTGATTTATTTAACTTTGAATAGTACCCTCTAAATCCCTCCATGTTGTTACAAATGACAATTTTTTTATGACTAATATTCCATTGTATATATTTATACCACATCTCCTTTATCCATTCACTATCAATGGACAGTCATGTTGCTTCCATATTTTTTGTTGTTATTAGTCACTAAGTCTTGTCTTACTCCTTGTGACCCTTTGGACTGCAGCACACCAGGATTCCCTGTCCTTCACTGTCTCCTGGAGTTTGCTCAAATTCATGTACATTGAGTCGATGGTGGCATCCAACCATCTCATCCTCTGTTGCCCTCTTCTGCTCCCACCATCAATCTTTCCCAAAATCAAGATTTTTTCCAAAGAGTCAGTTCTTCACATTAGGTGGCCAAAGAACTGGGGCTTCAGCATAGTCCTTCAAATGAATATTCAGAGTTGATTTCTTTTAGAATTCACTGGTTTCATCTCCTTGTAGTCCAAGGAACTCTCAAGAGTCTTCTTCAGCACTACATTTCAAATGTATCTCTTCAGCATTCAGCCTTCTTTATCTGTACATGACTACTGGAAAAACCGTAGCTTTGATAGTATGGACTTGTTTTGGCAAAGTGATGTCTTTGCTTTTTACAGTGTTGTCTAGGCTTGTCATCACTTTTCTCCCAAAGACCAAGAGTATTTTAATTTCATGGCTGCAATCACCATCTGCAGTGATTTTGGAGCCCAAGAAAATAAAATCTTCCACTGTTTCCAATTCTTCCCCATCTATATGTCATGAAGTGATGGAACCAGGCACTGGAGCGGCTGTGAGGAGTATCCCCACACCTAAGGGCAAAGGAGAAGCCCCAGCAAGATGGTGGGAGGGGTGAATTCATGTTTAGAATCAAACCCCATTCCCGCCAAAGATACTTAGAAGGCTAAAACAAACTTTGTGCACACCAGGACCCAGGGACCCCACAGAGACTGAGACAGAACTGTGTTTGAGTGTCTCCTGTGGAGGTACGGGTCAACAGTGGACAGTCACAGGAACAGGGGCTCTGGGTGCAGCAGACTTGGGTATGGCATAAGCCCTCTTGGAGGAGGTTACCATTAACCTCACCATAGAGCTGCCAGAACTTACACAGGACAGGGAAATAGACTCTTGGAGAGCACAAACAGAACCTTGTGTGCCCCAGGACCCAGAAGAAAAGAGCAGTGATCCCCACAAAAGACAGACCCAGACTTACCCGGAAGTGACCAGGAGTCTCCAGTGGAGGCGTGGGTCGGTGGTGGCTTGCTGCAGGATTCGGGGCAGTGACTGTAGCAGTATGTTCATCGGATCTTTTGAAGGAGGTTTATCCTCATTATCTTCATTATCTCCACCATAGTTTGAACCCAGGTAAGTAGAAGGGAAGGAACACAGTTCCACCAATCAACAGAAAATTGGGTTATAGATTTTCTGAGCATGGTTCTGCCCATCAGAACAAGGCCCGGTTTCCCTCTCAGCCAATTTCTCCCATCAGGAAGCTTCCATAAGCCTCTTATCCTTCTCCATCATAGGGCAGACAGACTGAAAACCACAATCACGGAAAACTAAACAAACTGATCACATGGACCACAGCCTTGTCTAGCTCAACAAAACTATGAGCCACGCTGTGTAGAGCCACCCAAGGACAGGTCATGGTGGAGAGCTCTGACAAAATGCAGTCCACTGGAGAAGGGAATGGCAAACCACTTCAGTATTCTTGCCTTGAGAACCCCGTGAAAAGTATGAAAAGGCAAAAAGATAACAACCTTGGGAGTTCATCTTTCAGTGTCCTAGCTACTAGAGACCAGTGGAGAAATAATCCAGAAAGAATGAAGAGATGGAGCCAAAACAAAAACAATATCCAGTTGTGTACATCACTGGTGATGGAAATAAAGTCCAATGATGTAAAGAGCAATATTGCATAGGAACCTGGAATGATAGGTCCATGAATCAAGGCAAATTGGAAGTGGTCAAATAAGAAATGGCAAGAGTGAACATTGACATTTTAGGAATCAGTGAACTAAAATGGACTGGAATGAGTGAATTTAACTCAGATGACCATTATATCTACTACTGTGGGCAAGAATCCCTTAGAATAAATGGAGTAGCCATCACAGTCAACAAAAAAAGTCTGAAATGCAGTACTTGGATGTCATCTC
Source organism: Cephalophus harveyi (assembly GCA_006410635.1). NCBI lineage: Eukaryota > Metazoa > Chordata > Mammalia > Artiodactyla > Bovidae > Cephalophus > Cephalophus harveyi. The sequence goes on from SJYT01062916.1 coordinate 45,321, forward strand.
AAAAACAACAGAATGATCTCTGTTTGTTTCCAAGCAAACCATTCAGTAGCACAGTAATCCAAATCTATGCCCTGACCAGTAATGCTTAAGAAGCTGAAGTTGAATGGTTCTATGAAGAGTTACAAGACCTTCTAGAAGTAACACCCCAAAAGATGTCCTATTAATTATAGAGGACTGGAATGCAAAAGTAGGAAGTCAGGAAATACCTGGAGTAACAGGCAAATTTGACCTTGGAGTACAGAATGAAGCAGGGCAAAGGCTAATGGAGTTTTCTCCAGAGAACACAATGTTCATAGCAAACACCCTCTTCCAACAACACAAGAGAAGATTCTACACATGGACATCACCAAATGGTCAATATGAAAATCAGATTTATTATATTCTGTTATATGGTTAAATAATATTCCATTATATAAATGCGCCACATCTTCCTTACCCATTCATCTGTCTTTGAAAGCAACATATAGGTTGCTTTCATGCCTTGGCTATTGTAAACAGCGCTGCAATGAACACTGGGGTGAACGTAACTTTTCAAATTATAGCTTCCTATGTATATATATTCAGGAGTAGGATTGCAGGATCATATGGGAGCTTTATTTTTAGTTTTTTAAGGAATTTCCATAATGTTCTCCATAGTGACTACACCAATTTACATTCCCACCAACAGTGTAGGAGGGTTCCCTTTTCTCCACACTTTTTCAAGATTTGTTATTTGCCAGCCATTCTGACCAGTTTTAGGTGATTTGTTGTTTTTTGCTTAATCTGATTCTTTTGTGGCCCAAGGGACTGTAGCCCACCAGGCTCCTCTGTCCATGGGATTTCCCAGGCAAGAATACTGAAGTGGTTGCCATTTTCTTCTCCAGGGGATATTCACAATCCAAGGATTGGACTCATGTCTCTTGCATTGGCGAATGGGTTCTTCACTGCTGAGCCAGCAGGGAAGCCCTGTTGAGCATCTTTTCATGTGCCTGTTTGACCATCTATTTGTCTTCTATTTTTCTCTTCTCATTTTTTTAAATTGTGCTATTTATTTTATTGGTATGGAGCTCTATGAACTGTTTATATATTTTAAAATTAGTTCCTATTGGTCACATCATTTGCAACTATTTTCTTCCATTCTGTAGGTTATATTTTTATTTGTTTATGGTTTTCCTTTGTAAGTTCAGTTAGGCTTAGCTTGATATAGTCCCATTTGTTTATTTTTGTTTTTCTCCCTCTGGTCTAAGGAGACAGATCCAAAAAAATGTTGCTAAGACCAATGTCAAGGAGCATACATACTCCTTATGTTTTCCTCTAGTAGTTTTATGCTTTCAAGGCTTACATTTAAATCTGTAAACCACTCTGAGTTTGTCTATGATGTAAAAAAATGGTCTGGATTCACTCATTTTCATGTAGCTGTCCAGTTTTGCCAACACCATTCACTGACAAAACTGCCTCTTCTCTATGGCAAATTCTTACCTCCTTTGTCATGAGCTTATTAACCATGTAATTGTGCATTTATTTATGGGCTCTCTATTATGGTCCATTGATCTATGTGTCTTTGTGCCAGTACCATACTGTTGTGATTACTACTGCTTTGTAGTAAGTTTGAAATCAGAAAAGATGATATGTCCAGATTTGTTCTTTCTCAAGTTTCTTTGGCTATTTGGGTCTTTTGTAGTTGCGTGTAAATTTTAGAATTATTTGTTCTAGTGCTGTGAAAAATGTCATGTGTATTTGACAGAGACTGCACTGAATTTGTAGACTCTTGGGTAATATGCTTATTTTAACAATATTAATTCTTTGAATCCATGAGTACAGTGTATCTGTTTGCATCATCTTCAGTTTCTTTCATCAGTATATTACAATTTTTCCAAGTGCAACAAGTCTTTTACCTTCTTTGTTAGATTTATTCCTAGGCATTTTATTCTTTGTCATGTGATTATAACTTAAACTGCTTCTTGATTGCTTTTTCTGGTAATGCATGATAGTATAGAAATGCGATAGATTTTGAATATTAATTTTTGATCCTGTAACTTTACTGAATTTATTTATTAGTTCTAATATGGCAGAAAGTGAAGAGGAACTAAAAAACCTCTTGATGAAAGTGAAAGAGAGTGAAAAAGTTGGCCTAAAGCTCAACATTCAGAAAATGAAGATCTTGGCATCTGGTCCCATCACTTCATGGCAAATAGATGGGGAAACAATGGAAACAGTGTCAGACTTTATTTTGGGGGGCTTCAAAATCACTGCAGATGGTGACTGCAGCCATGAAATTAAAAGACGCTTGCTCCTTGGAAGAAAAGTTATGATCAACCTAGATAGCATATTGAAAAGCAGAGACATTACTTTGCCAACAAAGGTCTGTCTAGTCAAGGCTATGGTTTTCCAGTGGTCATGTATGGATGTGAGAGTTGGTCTGTGAAGAAAGCTAAGTGTCAAAGAATTGATGCTTTTAAACTATGGTGTTGGAGAAGACTCTTGAGAGTCCCTTTGACTGCAAGGAGATCTAACCAGTCCATCCTGAAGGAGAACAGTCCTGGGTGTTCGTTGGAAGGACTGATGCAAAAGTTGAAACTCCAATACTTTGGCCACCTCATGAGAAGAGTTGACTCATTGGAAAAGACTCTGATGCTCGGAGGGATTGGGGGCAGGAGGAAAAGGGGACGACAGAGAATGAGATGGCTGGATGGCATCACCAACTCAATGGACGTGAGTTTGAGTGAACTCCAGGAGTTGGTGATGGACAGGGAGGCCTGGCATGCTGTGATTCATGGGGTTGCAAAGAGTCAGACACGACTGAGCGACTGAACTGAACTGAACTGAATAGTTTTGTTGATGGAATCTATAGGATTTTCTATATATAGAGCATCATGTAATCTTCAAATAGTGATGGTCTGACTTCTGTCTTTTCAATATGGATACCTTTTATTTCTTTTGTGATTACTACAGCTAGGACTTCTAATACTGTGTTCAATATAAGTGGCAAGAGCAGTCATCCTTGTCTTTTTCCTGATCTTTAATGGAAAAGCTTTCAGCTTTTCACCATTGAGTATGACGTACATGGGATTTATTGTACAGTTTATTGTATTATCATTTATACCTCATTGATACAGAAGAAAACAGTACTTTAAACTTTCCAAAGAATTAATAATTTTATTCCTATGTAAATTTTTTAAAGAATGGAGAAATGGGCAATTCTACTAGTCATTTTTCAAATATGCATAAATATAAAAATGCAAACAATCCAAACTACAATGCTAGCACTTAGTCTGTTATTTATGAATAGTAAATATATTATCATTAAGTAGAATTGACCAGAAATACCAGGATGTTTCAGTAAGGCAGTAGTTTAATGTAGAAAAAAGTAAATAGGTATAATGATAGATGCTACAAAAATATTATAAAAATTGAATTTCTCATGATATTCTTAGAATATTCTTAAGAAAAGCAAATTCCAATCCTAAACTAAAAATCCAACAATCATTTAAAGCCAAAATATAAAGCCCAGATCAAAACAAAAATATCAGTTATTCATTCACATGAATCCATAAAATGTACTGTAATATTTTAAAATTTTACTATTTCATTATTCTTGTTTAGTTGCTAAATCTGACTCTTTATGACTCCATGGACTGCAGCACACTAGGCTTCCCTGTCCTTCACTGTCTCCCAGAATTGGGTCACATTCATGTTCATTGAGTTGGTGATGCCATCCAATCATTTCACCCTCTGTCATCCCCTTTCTCTTCCTGCCCTCAATCTTTCCCAACATCAGGGTCTTTCCATTCTTAAGAAAAATATGTGTAATGTCATTTTTAGAATTACTTTGAATAATTACTTTAAAAGGCAAGTGGCTTCATTATTTACTTTAAGAGACAAGTTAATCAAATTTTAATATGGTTTTATACAAATTACACTTACAAAATTAATATTTATGGTCTCTCACATCTATATGTGAGTAACTGGTTCCAAACTAGGTTTGCTGCCATAAACAATGAAAACATGGGATTAAATACATGAAATATTTGTTGTAAGACATTAGATTACAGGTGGAACTGTGATTCTGAGAAAGCAAATGAACAAAATAGGCCTGTGATCTCTCAGACTTTGTACCTGGAGACTGTTTCCAGGTACAGTATAGTGAGGACAAACAGAATCTCTGGAGAGACAGCATAATTTGAGAAGAGTTACTATGCAGAGAGGAGAAATCTGTGGACAGGAGATTCAGAAATCTGTAAGTGATGTCTGCTGATAAGTTCATCTGTCATTTATTTACAATGGGTACATTTATTGAAGATAAAGTATAATTTGATAACTTTATTTTTAAAATATAAAACTTTCCTTTATGTCAATCTTAATCTGTTAAATTCTCTAATAGAGAAATTATAATAACCAAAAAAGTCAAAATTCTAGGGATCAATTCTAGATGAGCAACACAGAATCTTTTTCAAAATATACCAAAGAGTTTTGTAGAATATAAAAAAATGATCTGAACATATAAAAGATAATTTGAATAAATGAAAACATGTATCATTTTTTTTTTCTGATAACAATATAGATAACCTGCAGAACTTACATCAAAACACATTTGTTCCAGTTTAAATAAGAACTGATTTCATATATGAAAGAAGTATTTTTATTTCCAGGTTGACTTGCAAATTTACAATATCCAATACCTGCTACAGATATATTATCTTTCTAAAATATACCTAAAAGGATGCGTTATAGGGTTTGTATTTTGTAATAGGATTTATGTGTATTAACTCTGTATGCATGCTAAGTTGCTTCTGTCATAGCTGACTCTTTGTGACCCTATAGACTGTAGCCTGCCAGGCTCCTCTCCCCATAGAGGATCTCTAGTCAAGAATACTGGGGTGGGTTGTTGTGCCCGCCTCTAGGGGATCTTCCTGATACAGGGATCAAACCTGTGGTTCTTACATCTCCTGTGTTGGCAAGTGGGTTTTTTACAGTTAGCCACCTGGGAAGCCCCATTAACTGGGCATGATACTGTAATTCAAAATAAAAGTTGATAAGGCTTAGAATCAGAAAATTTTTGACTGTTCATGAAAATTGAGCATATAACTTCATATTTTAATCATTTTGTAGCTTATAAATTATATTATGCAGAAGCTACATAATATAATTTTTGCCTGGAGAATCTCATGGACAGAGGAGCCTGGGAGGGTACAGTCCACAGAAATGAAAAGAATCAGACATGACTGGTACAACTTAGCACACACAGAGGTTTAATAAAAAGGCTAAGAGACTAATGAAAGCTAAGAAGCAAAATGATATACATTATGGCAAATTCTTTATAAGTACTGCTACTCCTACCCCCTCTTCTTATTTGACATCAATCCCTTGCCTTTAAACTCAGTTTGGGTTTAATCTTTTGACTGAGCTTTCACAAATACCCACATCTTGAATTTTATCAATCCAATAATAGCTGTAAGTCTTTTAAAACAATTCTAGCATAATGACTCAAATGTGTTTTTAGTTTGAAATTCAAGCATAGAACAGAGATAATTTATTGATCTCTGGTCCCATACAGGAGTTTCATAGCTAATATTGCTAAGTCGCTTCAGTCATGTCCAACTCTGTGTGACGCCACAGATGGCAGCGTACCAGGCTCCCCCATCCCTGGGATTCTCCAGGCAAGAACACTGGAGTGGGTTGCCATTTCCTTCTCCAATGCATGAAAGTGAAAAGTGAAAGTGAAGTTGCTCAGTCGTGTCCGACTCTTCGCAACCCCTGTACTGCAGCCTACCAGACTCCTCCGCCCGTGGGATTTTCCAGGCAAGAGTACTGGAGTGGGGAGCCATTGCCTTCTCTGATAGCTGATATTAAGACTACATTAAAATAAATAACTTTAGTATTTCATTATTCAAGGTTAAGTGAAATAAAATATCAAATTTTTGGTGATTATAGGTATCCTTCTTTATCATATATCAATCCTGTGTCAATATGAGGTGTCAGTCCACAAGGAGGCAGTTGAACTGCTTCCTAAGAGGAGTAACAGGGTGCTAAGATCTAGCAAACAAAGCAGAGATAAGGTCTGTGGTGAGACATTGGGAGACTTCAACTCCTCTGAAAGAGAAGATAAAATATAGATAATTTTACGATCAAAAGCTGGAGATAATCAAAAAAGAACAAATAGACTGGTTCTATGTCAGTGTATCTAGTCCAGAAGGAAATGTTTCAAATGACATAATCTTGTTAAGACTTTTAGAAGACTCATAGCTTCCTTCTTTGAACAATTCTGCCCTGCAGCAATGAGCCATCCTTTGAACATATTTCACAAGCAGATATAACCTAGTTACATGCTTGTGTCTCTGTCCCATTGGAGTAAGTCTAAACATGAAATAGTAAAAAAGGAAAACAATTTGTAGCTCAGAGGTCAATCCCAATGTTTTGTTAATGCCGGTTCCTTAAAGGGATGTTTGTCTTAAATAAAAGTCTAGAATGAGAAATCAGTAGTGTTCATAAGCTACAACAGAAAATATAATATTTAGTCACCAGAAATTAGGAAGCTTCCTTCATATGCGTAGACTTTGTTTTATAGAAGGATTCAGGAGGTATTCTCAGTGGAAGATATCATCTGGGGGAAATAAAAAAGGATGATATAGGAAGTGATGCGACATTTATTTGTGTATCTGCCATATGGACTGGGTTTGAACCCGCTTTGTTGAGGGTCAAATGTTATTAGAGCTACTCAAAAGTTCTGCCTTTGCAATCAGAGGAACAAATATACCTTCCACATTTCTCAGGATTCAACAAATGATCAAGTTGTTAAGTTAGGCACTTATACCTATCTCTCCATGGAACCTAGTTTGGGCACCAAGAAGAGGAAAGGTAGCTTTGAAAACATGGAGAACAAAAAACAAGAATTACTGATGATAAAGGAAGACGATGAGACTTCTCAGAATGACCTTTTAGATATAAGATATAGAAGAGCAGGATTTAAAATGGGAGAGAAAAAATGAGCTCTGTTCAGCAGCTTAGAGCATTAAGGAACTGAAAGAACCATTCTAGCTGGAGCAGGGTGAGGACATGAATTCTATGAAACATAAGAGGTGGACAGAAGTCAGATTCTGCAGGCCTTGTGGAAGCTTTTGAGGGTAGGTGCAAGGGACAATCATGAAGAATTACTTGTAGAAGTTCGAGGCTTACAGATGAAGGCAGGGAAAAAAAAAAAAAAACACATTATTTTCCTTTGTATCTCCTGCATCATATACACATACAAAATAGAAATGCTTTTCTATCTTGACCAATTACATACTTTACTCTTCTGAAAAGTATCAGAACTTGTTGAGAACTTCTTAATTAAACTCTATTATATTTACCTTAGATATTGCCTGATGTACTTATAGGACATTTAGAATTATCAATGTAGGTATAATTTTACCATACTTTGAATATCAAATATAAATATCATCTATCATTGTAACCTCTATCAAATCTTACTACTCCTGATAATCATTCAAATTCTAATGGCCCTTTTGTGTTTTGTGATTTAATAAGCCATACTAAAATGTGTATCCCAATTACACACTTCACCTAACTCATCAGTGCACAAAGTGCTCATTCAACAGTTAGACAATTTACTACAGTCTCAAATTTATAGCCAAATATATACAATTTAAGGAAAGCAGTTCTTTGCAATGTGTAATGTTAACGATGCATGAGAATGCTTACAGAGGGCTAAACTAATAAAATTTGTTTCATGTCAGGCCATTAAATCTGTTTCCTTGGTTGAACTGGCATACCAACCCCTAGAAGGGAACAAAAACAGAATAAGGAAATAAAACATCTTGAAATAATTGTTATTCTTGGAAAATAATATTCTTGTAGGATTAATTTGTAGGCTCTACAATATGATTTTTATCAACACATATTTTTCTCTAGTCTACCACTAGAGAAAATTCTGTTATTTATTTACAATTTTTATTATAATTTTATAGTACCATTTCGAGTTTATAGAATACCTGCAGAATATGCACTTCATAAGTATTAATATATTTTACTGTGATAAAATGCTCATTTATTTTCTATTTTATGTTTTTTTTATATACCCCAGGCTTCCACATCCACTTTTCTTTCCTCTCTGCTCCTTACACAATGAAGTATATATAGCAAAAAGAATTGTCATAAAAGATAAATGTGATACAAATATTTCTTGCCATAGTAAAGATATTTAAGACCTTTGATTTTAGAAAGGAATATGGAGATAGTTCTATATCATCCAAATATATAGGTAACTTGAAATTTCAAAAACTTACCAAGAAACCATATTTTCATTTATCAAACATTAAGGTGCACTTACTGTGAGAGGCACTATATATTTTTCTTGGGATATAAAGGACAGCAAGATAGACATGTTCACTACAAAGTTTATATCAAGTGAAGGAGACAAAATAAATTAAAATATACTTAAGATTTATGCATTATAATTAATACTGTTTGTTGGCAGGGGTAGTGGAAAGGCTAGGGGATACTGACTTAGAAAGTCAGGAACAATTGGATATGAAGGCCTCCTTTCTACAGGCTGCTCAGAGATGCTGTCTCCAAAAAAGTATTTTAATGTGAGGACAAATGAATCATGTGAAATGGGATAAAGAGTGATTTAAGCAGAGGGAATGGCTTGAGTTACAGACAGGGGGAAGCTTTGGGCATGTTTGATGGCCTACTGATGTCCATTGCATTTGAAACATAGGAAGCAGAGAAAAAGCATCAATGGGATAGGTACACAGACCTCACATCAGTACCAGCATTTTTCTCAGAACATCCAACTTTCTTTCTTCAGGCTTACATTAGTGTAACCTCCCTAATTCCTCTACTGTCCTCAGAGAGGACCAGAAATAGGAGCCACCACAGTCTGATTACTCTTAAAATGACTAAGTTGTTTAAATTTTATACAATTTAAAATTTAAATTGTGTTAATTTTAAAATATGTTGGAACATGTGCAATTTTATCTGAACCCCATATCAACTTTCTGTGATAGCCAGATCAGGACTTCAAAGTCATATTTACATAAGAGTTAGCTGAAGTTTAGGGTGTAAATTTTATTATTATGTGTTTTTGTTGTCCATTCAAAAACACTGTTGTGGTCAGTCCATTGTTTTTGTATTTTGCTTTCATTTTTAAATTTAAAATCCCTTTGATTGAAGTGTACAGAGATTTCTACCTTGGGGAGAATCCCTGGTGTTATCAGATAGTCTTTGGGTGTAGGTTTAAATAGCCACATATGCTTATGTCAGCTGTGGGGACTTTGGGGGACATTTCCTGACTCTCACATGAAAAGTCATCTTCATCTCTGCCAAACACGCTAGATTCCATAAAATTTCCTTGGTTTTACTTTGGAAAGGTTTGTGAGATTTTCAGTCACATTCTTAGCTATTTCAAGATGTAAGTCCAGAGGGACTTGCCTCAGCATAGAGGAATTACTGATTTGGGACAACTGAAAGATGAAACCCATGATTTTTAGCCTGGCACTATACAGGGAATTTTGTGCTAACACCAGATTTTTTTTCATAATATCTCCTCCAAGAAGTTACAAGATAGCAAAGTCTAGGAATTATCCTAATATTTCATAAGTCCTTATAGTAATATGAAAAGTAAACAGATAACAGTAGAGTCACATAATGAAAAAAATAAGAATAGATAAAGAACCTTTTGACTTTCCTCATGGTGCTATAGCACCATGGATTTGCTAAGCAGAAAAGGGTTGTTTTCCTCTATGTTTTTACTTCTAAAATTCTAATATTTTCCATCAGATATAAGTGGAACCTTGGAATATATACATATATTTGCTTTCTAGATAAGGCCAGTTTTTACACATTCACAGATTAATTGAAACTGTATTGTGCATTCTGTATTGTGAGTAATATTCTAGGTGCTTGGATTACAAAGAATTTATAAGGAAGACAGATCAGAGAATTTCTGCTAAAGGAAAAGATAGATAATTAAAACCTGCAACTGATACATAGGGGGCTTCCCTGATAGCGCCTGCAATGCAGGAGACCCTGATTTGATTCCTGGGTCAAGAAGATCCGAAAGAGAAGGGATAGGCTACCCACTCCAGTATTCCTGGGCTTCCCTTGTAGCTCAGCTGGTAAAGAATCTGCCGGCAATGAGGGAGACCTGGGTTTGATCCCTGGGTTGGGAAGATAACCTGGATAAGGCAAAGGCTACCCACTCCAGTGTTCTGGCCTGGAGAATTCCATGGACTGTATAGTCCATGGGGTCACAAAAAGTTGAGCGAACTTCACTTTCACTTTCAGTGATACATAATAAATGCTGCACAGGACTGGAAAAGGTCAGTTTTCATTCCAATTCCAAAGAAAGGCAATGCAAAAGAATGCTCAAACTACCGCACAATTGCATTCATCTCACATCCTAGTAAAGTAATGCTCAAAATCCTCCAAGCCAGGCTTCAGCAATACGTGAACCGTGAACTCCCTGAAGTTCAAGCTGGCTTTAGAAAAGGCAGAGGAACCAGAGATCAAATTGCCAACATCCGCTGGATCATGGAAAAAGCTAGAGAGTTCCAGAAAAACATCTACTTCTGCTTTATTGACTATGCCAAAGCCTTTGACTGTGTGGATCACAATAAACTGTGGAAAATTCTGAAAGAGATGGGAATACCAGACCACCTAACCTGCCTACCTGGCGTGCTGCGATTCATGGGGTCGCAAAGAGTCGGACACGACTGAGCGACTGAACTGAACTGAACTGAATGGTGGTATGCACAGGGTAATTTTGAATTACAAAAGTGCCCTTGATCCAGACCGTCTGAGCTAAATCCTGACATATGATTGCAATGGACTGACTTGAGTATTTGTGTTCTCCCCAAATTCATATGTTAAGATATTGATCCCTGGTGTGACAATATTTGAAAGTGGAGCCTTTCTGAGCTAACTAGGTGTGAGGGTGGAGCCCTCCTGAATGGGGTTAGTGCTTTCATAAGAGGCTCCCCAGAGAGCTCTCTCATCCTCTTTCTGCCATGAGGGTACACAGTAAAATGTTAGTCCGTAATCCAGAAGAGGGATCTTGCTGGAACCCAATCATGCTTTCACCCTGATGTTGGATCACCAGCCTCCAAAACTATGAGAAAGAAAATCTGCTGTTTACAAGTCATCCAGTCTATGGCAGTTTGTTATTGTAGCTCAAACTGACTAAAAGAACACATAATGGGTTAAAATTAACTCTCAGAAATTAAAGCAATTAATAGATTTTATGTTAGAAAATCTTATTAATAAATCAGTGATGTTATATAAGGAGTAGAATTTCAGGAATTAGATTATCCAAGGACAATTTAATAACATACCACTATTATCTCAGCATCAATTACTGTCAAAAATAATACCATATTGTGTCTTTGCCCTATTACAGATTTTCAGTTAAAAAAAAAAAAAATAATCTAAACTAAACTTGCTGCTGTATTAATTTTCTAATTTTTACTTTGAAGGCAAAACCCAGAATGTGACTTCTTGTCTCCAAAGTGCTCAAAGTCCAATTAACCTCTCTTCTCTCACCTCATAAACATATATCTCTCTATGTTATTTTCAAAATAGCTCCAGAAATCATAGTGTATATCATCAATCTATTACAAGCTACCTACAGCACACAAAATGTCAGAATATCGCAAGCCTATCTTCCATGCTATTATTGTTATATCTATTGTTAGTCACTTAGCCGTGTCCGACTCTTTGCAATCCCGTGGACTGTAGCCTGCCAGGTTCCTCTGTCCATGGGATTCTACAGGAAAGAATACTGGAGTGGGTAGCCATTCCCTTCTCCAGGGGATCTTCCCAACCCGGGGATCTTCCCAACCCACGGATCAAACTCAGGTCTCCTGCATTGCAGGCAGAGTCTTTACCATCTGTGCCACCAGGGAAGTGTCATATCTATTACATGTACATAAATTGTACATCACACAGGGTTGCATTAATATTTCCTTATACATTATATTTACCAAACTACTTACTTGTTATCATAACTTCAAGACTTTCCTGTAGATCAAGTGGTATTTCTCTTTATCCTGAAAGGAATTATTCCCATTTCTTCCTCCCTTCATTGTCTCTGATGAGAAATTAGCATCATCTGCATTACTATCTCCTTGTATGTAATGTGTTGCTATTAAGTACATCAGGTCAATTTTTTATTTCAGTTATTAGAATTTCAGTACTAGAATTATGACTATTTTTTAATTGCATTTTTCTTCTGAAAATTATGTTTATGAATTATGCATATGATTTTAAATTCCTTTAATATATTTATAATAATGGCTACCTGGGTGATTTCTACTGACTTTTTTTTCTAAAATATATGTCACCTTTTATTTTCCCTTGCATGTATGAAAACTGAACATTAGGAGTGGTATCTGTAAGGAATCTGTATTCTGTTACTATACCCCTGGAGAAGGGAATAGCTACCCACTCCAATACTCTTGCCTAAAGAATTACATGGACAGAGGAGCCTGTCTGGGTACAGTCCATGGGGTCACAAAGAGTTGGACACGACTGAGTGACTAACACTCTCACTTTCATGTTACTATACAGTGAATTTTTATTTTCTCAGGTAGTTAACTTGGCTGGACCCATACTCCAATCTCTGTCTTTTTTAAATTAGACTAAAATGTCTGCACTTTTTATTAGCTTCTAGTTGCTACATTTTGCTAATCTTTGAGGTTCCCTCAAGCATTTACAGATTAGCAGGCAACCACATAGCTGTGTGAATTTTGAAAGCAGATTTAGGGGCTGGTCTCCTTGGTGACTTCCACCCTGGTTTTCCCTCCTAGCTTTCTCCTCCTCTTTTGGTTGTTAACTCAGTCCTCTGCCCTCAAACCAGTAAGCCTGTGGTTTTCTGCCCTCCAAGCTACGCTTGATTAGGGAAATTCTATTAAAAAGTAATGAACAAGATATTTACCTGCAACATTTCATTTGAAAATGATAGGTGCCCTTCCAGTTTCTGCCTGCATTCTGTTGTTTTCTAGTAGTTTCAAATAGGTTTGCTTTTGTAACTTTATTTCTTCTTATGAGAATATTGATGTTAACAAGCTATCCTGCCATTACTCCAGAGATTCTTTTTATAAACTGTATATTTTTCACATAATTAAATCTTGAACGATGTGAATTTATTAATGATGAGTCTCTGTTTATATAATCAGTTAATACTTATCTAATCTTATGTTTTGTTGTTTGCCAATGCCTTTATGGGTGCTATTATCATCTTTTACTTAGTGTTTCAGATTAATAGCTATTTGATGTAATTACCAATATAGTTGTTTGGTCTCTTTACTGTGATTATAAGTGAAACTAATATTATAGGTAATCTGAGCAGTAAACCTTGCATGTGTACCTTTTGTGCATGTGTAAATTTTTACTTAGGCCAAGATTTCTATGTTCATTTCTCTACATAGATTAGTATACAGTAAAGAAACACATAGTTACCTCACTTCTTCCCTAGAGCTGGCATCCATCATGTCAGACCCCTACCCTGCTCACTTCCAGCTTGGATTAGCTATTTACATTCCCATCACATAAAAGGTTTCCTCAGGTCAGCATAACAGTGAATCCTCATTCCCAAACCCTGTTCAAAGAAAACACTGATCTAATATCTGTTTCTATAGGGTTGAGCTTTCTAGGAATCACATTTAAGTAAAACCATACAATATGTAATCTTGTGTCTAGATTCTTTCACTTATTTTTGACAGTCATTCGTGGCATTCAATGGGTCAGTCGGTCAGTTCAGTCTCAGTCCTGTCTGACTCTTTGTGACCCCAGGGACTGCAGCACGCTGGGTTCCCTGTCCAAATCCCGGACCTTACTCAAACTCATATCCATTGAGTCAGTGATGCCATCGAACCATCTCATCTTCTGTCATGCCCTTCTCCTCCCGCCTTCAATCTTTCCCACCATCAGGGTCTTTTCCAATGAGTCAGTTCTTCACATCAGGAGGCAAAGGTACTGGAGTTTCAGCTTCAGCATCAGTCCTTCCAAAGAATATTCAGGACAGATTTCCATTAGGATTGACTGGCTAGATCTCCTTGCAGTCCAAGGGACTCAAGAGTCTTCTCCAACACCACAGTTCAAAAGTATCAGTTCTTCAGTGCTCAATTTTCTTCACAGTCCAACTCTCACACCCATACATGACTATTGGAAAACTATAGTTTAGACTAAACAGACTTTTGTTGGCAAAGTAATGTCTCTGCTTTTTAACATGCTGTCTAGATTGGTCATAGATTGTCTTCCAAGGAGCAAGCTTCTTTTAATTTCATGGCTGTAGTCACCATCTGCAGTGGTTTTGGAGCCCAAAATAATAAAGTTTGTCACTGTTTCCATTGTGTCCCCATCTATTTGCCATGAAGTGATGGGACCAGATGCCATGATCTTCGTTTTCTGAATGTTGAGCTTTAAGCCAACTTTTTCACTCTTCTCTTTCACTTTCATAAAGAGGCTTTTTAGTTCCTGTTCACTTTCTGCCATAAGAGTGGTGTCATCTGCATATCTGAGGTTATTGATATTTCTCCCAGCAATCTTGATTCCAGCTTTTGCTTCATCCAGTCCAGGGTTTTGCATGATGTACTCTGTATATAAGTTAAATAAGCAGGGTGACTGTATACCGCCTTGAGGGACTCCTTTTCCTATTTGGAATCAGTCAGTTGTTCCATGTCCAGTTCTAACTGTTCCTTCTTGACCTGCATACATATTTCTCAGGAGACAAGTCAGGTAGTCTGGTATTCCCATCTCTTTCAGAATTTCCCACAGTTTATTGTGATCCACACAGTCAAAGGCTTTGGCATAGTCAATAAAGCAGAAGTAGATATTTTTCTGGAACTCTCTTGCTATTTTGGTGATGCAATGGATTTTGGCCATTTGAAATCTGGTTCTTCTCCCTTTTCTAGATCCAGCTTGAACTCATGCAAGTTCATGGTCCAGGTACTGTTGAAGCCTGGCTTGGAGAATTTTGAGCATTACCTAGCACACTTGTGAGATGAGTGTATTGTGCAGTTGTTTGAACTTTCTTTGGCTTTGCCTTTTTTGGGGGATTGGAATGAAAACTTACCTTTTCCAGTCCTGTGTCCACTGCTGAGTTTTCCAAATTTGCTAGCATATTGTATGCAGCACTTTAACAGCATCATCTTTTCAGATTTGAAATAGCTCATCTGGAATTCTTTCACCTCCGCTAGCTTTATTCCTGCTTCCTAAGGACCACTTGACTCCACATTCCAGGATGTCTGGTTCTAGATGAATGATCAAACCATCGTGTTTATCTGGGTCATGAAGATCTTTTGTATAGATCTTTTCTATATACTGTTGCCACCTCTTCTTAATATCTTCTGCTTCTGTTAGGTCCTTACTATTTCTGTCCTTTATTGTGCCTATCTTTGCATGAAGTATTATCTCTAATTTTCTTGAAGAGATCTCTAGCCTTTCCCATTCTACTGCTTTGCTCTATTTCTTTACATGGATCATTGAGGAAGACTTTCTTTTTTTTAATATAAATTTATTTATTTTAATTGGAGGTTAATTACTTTATAATATTGTATTGGTTTTGCCATACATCAACATGTATCCACCACAGGTATACACGTGTTCCCCACCCTGAACCCCGCTCCCTCCTCCCTCCCCATACCATCCCTCCGGGTCGTCTCAGTGCACCAGCCCCAAGCATTCAGTATCATGCATGGAACCTGGTCTGGTGATTCATTCATATATGATATTATACATGTTTCAATGCCATTCTCTCAAATCATCCCACCCTCTCCCTCTCCCACAGAGTCCAAAAGACTGTTCTATACATCTGTGTCTCTTTTGCTGTCTCGCATACAGGGTTATCATTACCATGTTTCTAAATTCCATATATATGCATTAGTATACTGTATTGGTTTTTTTCTTTCTGGCTTACTTCACTCTATATAATAGGTTTCAATTCTAATGAGGTGGAGGAAGACTTTCTTATCTCTCCTTGCTATTCTTTGTAACTCTGCAGTCAAATGGGTATATTTTTCCTTTTCTCTCTTTTCTTTAGCTTCCCTTTTTCTCATAGCTATTTTTAAGGCCTCCACAGACATCCATTTTGCCTTTTTTCATTTCTTTTTCTGGGGAATGGTCTTGCTCACTGCCTCCTGTACAATGTCATGAACCTCTGTCCATAGTTCATCAGGTCTAATCAGATCTAATCCCTTGAATCTATTTGTCACTTCCACTGAATAATCCTAAGGGATTTGATTTAGGTCATACCTGAATGATCTAGCGGTTTTCCCTACATTCTTCAATTTAAGTTTGAATTTGACAATAAGGAGTTCATAATCTGAGCCACAGTCAGCTCCTGGTCTCATTTTTGCTGGCTGTAAAGAGCTTCTCCCTCTTTGGCTGCAAAAAATATAATCCATCTGATTTCAGTATTGACCAACTGGTGTTGTTCATGTGTAGAGTCTTCTCTTGTGTTGTTGGAAGAGGGTGTTTGCTATGACCAGTGCATCCTCCTGACAAATCTCTGTTAGCCTTTGTTTTGTATTCCAAGGCTAAATTTGCCTGTTAATCCAGGTATTTCTTAACTTCCTACTTTTGCATTCCAGTCCCCTATAATGAAAAGGACATCATTTTGGGGTATTAATTCTAGGAGGTCTTGTAGGTCTTTATAGTGTCATTAAACTTCAGCTTCTTCAGCATTATTGGTTGGGGCATAGACTTGTATTACCGTGATATTGAATGCTTTGCCTTGGAAATTAACAGAGATCATTCTGTAATGTTTGAGATTGCATCCAAGTACTGCATTTCAGAATCTTTTGCTGTCTATGATGGCTACTCCATTTCTTCTAAGAGATTCTTGCCCACAGTAGTAGATATAATGGACATTTGAGTTAAATTCACCCATTCCAATCCATTTTTTGTTCATTGACTCCTAAAATGTTGATGTTTACTCTTGCCATATGCTGCTTGACCACTTGTAATTTACCTAGATTCATGGACCTAACATCCCAGGTTCCTATGCAATACTGCTCTTTACAGCATCAGTCTTTGGGTCAGTAGTCTCATCCTTTTTATTGCTTGGTAATGTTTCATAATGTGGATAAACTACTTTCATGGTTGATGGCTATTTGGCTATTTCCAATTCTTTTATTTTTTTTGGTCTGTTTCTAGTATAACTGTTCATGTTTTTAAATGTTGTATAAGCAGGGTGATAAAAAGATGACAGGGCTATCTTTAAGGTATGATACAATATCTTCCTTTCCCTCATCAAATTACAAGGATTTGTTTGTGAGTTTAATGCTTTTCTACTTAATCCCCAGTAATAATACTAACTCTTAAGAGATTTAATAGTATAATTATATTCAATTTCTGTAAGAAAGCAATTATTTCCCCACCAGGAAAAAAAAATTATAGATTGGCTTGTTTTTATGTTTGATTTATTTCTGTGTGTGTGTGTGTGTAATAAAGCTTTATTAAAGTATAAAGGAGATAGAGAAAGCTTCTGACATAGGCATCAGAAGGGGTTTAATATTTCAACCTTTTAAACTCTGTGACAAGAGGAAACTACTGTGCCACTGTTTCTTTCAAACCCTTAAGTTTCCTCTAAATTAGACTGCAAAAACTCTTAGTTTTCTCTAAAAGTATGTAGTTCACAGCCTGTTCTAAGTTTTTTAAAATAACACAAAGAATATGATATTCAAATAATTAATTACTGTTATTAATAGATTATTTCTGAAAGGTCTAACTCACATTACTGACCATTAACTTGGTAGTACATACCTTCTTTCATCTGTCAAGCAATGCTTTGCTCATAAAAGGTACATCAACGTGGGAGTCAGCAGCTCTAGTATACCTTCTTGTCCAATTTCCCAGCTTTGGAGGAGCAACTCTGGATGCCACTTTTTATCTCATTTTCATATTTTCTGACTCAAAGAGCTAAAGATAATTAATATTTGAACAGGACTGCCCAGATGAAAGTCACTATAAATAACACAAGCAGAACTATAGCTTTATGTTGATTATCAAAATTTAAGTCACATAGTAATTAAATGACATATAAATTGAAAGAAAATAGAGCCTCAATTTTTTAATGAGAAATTCACACCCACTTATAATTATTTTTTGGGTTTCATCTATGTTTTAATTTTAAAATAATCTCTGAAGTCACCATAACTTTCAGTAACATATAAAACTTACCATTTGTGTACATCTTTTATCTATTAAAGTTTCATTTCTTGGAACAGCCAAAACTCTAGTCAATTAAACTAATTCATTCCAAGACTCAAATATATATCAAAACAAAAACTACATAAAATGTTTTACATCCATTATATAAATTATATAATTATAATATGTTATACATACATTATACATATATAAGAGAGGGGACTGCAGGTGGGATTTTGTAAGTGAAACGTATATTCTACTTTCAATATTATGTAAAATTGTCTCTAGAAGCAGGATGTTATTTGAGTGTGAAAGGTTAGTAAAGCCCAATAATTTGTGTTTTCTTTCAACACACCTGATCCTATTTGATGTAGAGACCGGACCGTAATTTTTTTTTTTAATGGTTCTAAAAAGAGGTCACCAGTATTGATATTTGAAAGTCACTGTATCTTTTCATGTGTTTGTTAGCCATCCATATGTCTTCTTGTTCGATACAGGATACAGGATGCTTGGGGCTGGTGCACTGGGATGACCCAGAGAGATGATATGGGGAGGGTGGTGGGAGGGGGGTTCAGGGTTGGGAACTCATGTATGCCTGTGGTGGATTCATGTCAATGTATGGCAAAACCAATACAGTATTGTAAAGTAAAAAAAATAAAAAAATAAAAGTCACTGTAAGTAACATGTCTTTGTAGTCATTCAACAGAAAAACTAAAACATTTTCAAATACAATCTTACTATTATAGCACTGAAAACAAAATGAAATACCATTTACACTCACATGCATTAGCATAGTTTCTTTTTCTTGAAATTCTTCTCTGCAGAAACTGTTCAGACCACACAAATCATCCTGAGTATCTTATTTGTCCCATTCTGCTTGGTTTTTGTAGTTATTCTGCTCTGGAAAATAATTTTTAATAATTTTCAATTTCCAGTGTTTTTGACTCTTAAAGAAAATGTAAGTAAAGGTAAGATATCGGTTAGGTTTAGTGAGGATGATAAGGACTTTAAATATAGTTTGCTCCTTTTTCTTACACTGAGAGATAATTGATTAGTTTGAGAAAGTTTAAGAGAAATACATTATTCTGGCAATAGGTAGAATTAAAGATGCAGAAACATTTTCTCCCTCATTTTACTTCACCTCACACCTTAGTCTAAGCTCTTGCAGCACCACAGATCACTCCACCCCATATCACAACCCCCCATATTTTTTCAGTAACTGTGAAAGAACAAGAGAAGTAATATCTTTCAAATACCTATACTGTATAAAGTGGTCCAGGGACAAAAATATGAAGGTTCTACAAAGATATTATAATGGTGATTAAAGAAATTAAGAAAACAAAAAGGGGGGAATGTAAACTATTTGGCAGACTTATTTGAAAAGTCTAAATTTATACTAGCAAATTAGATTCCAAAGGACTTTAACATAATAATGAACAATGACCTAATGCCATCTAATCCAAGAATGCAAGTGTGATTCAAAATTTAGGGCATCTCTAATAATCACATAAGTAGGTCAAGAGAGACTATAAATCATATCAATTCTTACCTCTCTCTGTCCTGTGAGGTTTACCAAACCCTTTTTTTCTTGAAATTCCTCCCCTCAACCCTCAATTTTTGCCTAATAAGGCTGTTAGAACAATGAAATTCAACAACTTTCACTCAGTTCTCCCCAGTCACAATCTCTAGTGGACAATTTGTATCTCAATGATCTTCAAGCTAACTGCCTCTCAGTTTAATGGGCCCAAGCTTTTCCATGCAGGATTAATTACCATAGGGTACTTCCACAGATAAAACAGTATGTATTTCCAGGTTGTTTCATTTAACATTTGTTACTTCTTTATTCAGTATCAATAGTGGGTGAAAAAACTGGAAATAAATACATATTTTAAGCACTAAAGGCATTGTTCATATGTCTATGGACATACAGCTAATTAAAGCTACTTATTTTTTCATTTATTCACTCATATTTACTTATTTACATGCTCAACAAACATTTTCAGTGTTCCTAATATGTTCCCAACACTGTGATAGGTTCTAGGAGTGAAATTTCTTTCTAGGAATGAAGAATATTTTAAAATCTATACATTTGAACACAGGAAGATGGATTTAATTTTTAACAGCTCAAATTAGAAAAAACATCACAAGACATTTTTGATTCATTGATAGAGCAATAGAATATGGGGTATCATAGTTTAGCCAAGTGTTTGGCTGATAATCTTGTAAGAGGACCACAAAAGCACAATATGGATATATTGCACTACAGTAAAGCAACAGAGAATTTGCCTGGTTAGTCTTTGTATTGATCATGTTTCCATCAAAAAATAGCTGACTCAAACTAAATTACATTAATTCATGGAGGGATTAATAAAGGGAATAATTTTAAACATATAAAGAGGAAAACACAAGCTGTCCTATAACCCCTTCTCAGGCTAGGGACCGTATAGTTGCTACCAAGCCCTAGACTCAAGAGACACAGAAAAAGGAATCCTAGAATAGTCTTGGAGAAAGGACTACAGAGGAGGGAGCCAGCCTAAGACATCCTAACAGGGAAGAGCTCTGGAGAAAAGAATGCCCATATTTCATTTTTTTTGTTACTCCCCACCAACCTCCTACTGGGCTCCTCACTAGCCAATCACTAAAGATGAGTTCTCCTAAGGCAGTAGAAGAGGGATTAGTTATGGAGGGAAGAAAAAGGTAGGGGAAGATTTCCACCAAGGCCTTCTAAAATATGATATAAATTTGTAAAACTTAAAACTAAATAATACTATGATTATGTTATCACAGTCATGAGTTATATCATACAGTTGAAAACTCATAGGACCTTTTTTTTTAATTTATTTTTTTTTATTTTAATGGGTTCTTTTTTAAATATTAGAAAGAGGACTTTTATAATAAACTATATTATAACTATATTATATTAGTTCTATATTATAATATATTATAACTATAACTATATTATAAATTTTTATATGATAATAAACTCCCTCACCAGAACTTCTGTGGTGTTCTACTGTAATTGGAGTTTTCTGTTCCCTCAAGTCTCTCCTCCCAGTCAATAGTGGGAGGTACCTCACTACAGAGTCCACATCTCTGTCAGCAAACAATTACCTTGATAGCTCTAAGAATTCCACTGACTGAATAATTTCCCCAGACTTCTTTGCTTCTCCCTTTCTTTAAGATAGGAATACTTCTTACCTACCACCAGAATCAGCAGTCACGCACACAAGCTAGAGATCTCATTTATGAAAACAACGGACAGAATAGTTGCCCCAGAGAAGCAGCTCCCTCTCTGCTGCTAATGCTAGAGAAAGTAAACACCGAGGCTGTCTCTGCAACATGCCTAGGACTGAGAGACCTGTTCTATTTGTTGCCATTAGCATACCTGTATATCCTGCCCAGGTTGGAATGATTCTTCAAAGTGCTGAGAAGATAATCATCCACAACTTGTGATCTCCAGCCAAGAAGTATTCCTCACAAAATGGTTTAGGTTCATACCACAGCTCACCTTGGCTACAGTCCTAGTCCAGTTTCACTGCCTTCTAGGTGGAGATCCACTCAAATGGATTTTCAAATATATTAACACTAAGCTCATTAATTGATATTGTTGAATTCCTCTACCACTTCATAATTTATGTTTCTTAGACTTCTCTTTTGAAAATAAATATAAATTTTTATATGATAATAAACTCCCTCACCAGAACTTCTGTGGTGTTCTACTGTAATTGGAGTTTTCTGTTCCCTCAAGTCTCTCCTCCCAGTCAATAGTGGGAGGTACCTCACTACAGAGTCCACATCTCTGTCAGCAAACAATTACCTTGATAGCTCTAAGAATTCCACTGACTGAATAATTTCCCCAGACTTCTTTGCTTCTCCCTTTCTTTAAGATAGGAATACTTCTTACCTACCACCAGAATCAGCAGTCACGCACACAAGCTAGAGATCTCATTTATGAAAACAACGGACAGAATAGTTGCCCCAGAGAAGCAGCTCCCTCTCTGCTGCTAATGCTAGAGAAAGTAAACACCGAGGCTGTCTCTGCAACATGCCTAGGACTGAGAGACCTGTTCTATTTGTTGCCATTAGCATACCTGTATATCCTGCCCAGGTTGGAATGATTCTTCAAAGTGCTGAGAAGATAATCATCCACAACTTGTGATCTCCAGCCAAGAAGTATTCCTCACAAAATGGTTTAGGTTCATACCACAGCTCACCTTGGCTACAGTCCTAGTCCAGTTTCACTGCCTTCTAGGTGGAGATCCACTCAAATGGATTTTCAAATATATTAACACTAAGCTCATTAATTGATATTGTTGAATTCCTCTACCACTTCATAATTTATGTTTCTTAGACTTCTCTTTTGAAAATAATAATATCTACTTTATTTGAACAGTTTAGAGACCTGCCAACTGTAACTTGAAGCAAAGACTCAAAGATCCTTTCATTTTCTCCTTATTCATGGATTTACTTACAAAAGAGTTAAGCATTACACTTTTGCTTTATACCAAGCACTAAGATGGTATCGAAGTGAGTAAAATATATCCTCTCCTCACTTATTGTTAACATGCTAGTGTTATTCCTGGCATGTGGTGGTATTCCTGGTCTGCCTGGCGAGAAGTGATGGAGAAGAAATACTGTCAATGGAGTTTCCTTTTGAAAATTATGGATTATCCTGAAAGATAAATTATCCTTAAAGATAACATAAAACAATCAGAGATGGAAAGGGAAAAACTAGAAGTTAGTGGACTTCTTAGGAAGGACAGTAGATCATGAAGGACCCCTTATATCATTAATACTGAATATTTTAGAGAATTCCCTGGCAGTCCAATGGTTAGGACTCCATGCCTTCACTGCCGAGCTCAAGGGTTAAATTACTCAAGGAGCTAAGATCTCACAGGCTGCAAGGTGGGGCCAAAAAGTAAAAAAAAAAAAAAAAAAACTTTTAAATTCTATTGACTGTTTACAAGTCACTGTTCAGTCACTAAGTTGTGTCCAACTCCGTGACCCCATGGACTGCAGCATGCCAGGCTTCTCTGTACTATACCATCTCCCAGATGGTATAGCTCAAACTCATGTCCATTGAGTCAGTGATGTTATCTAACCATCTCATCCTCTGCTGCCCCCTTCTCCTTTTGCCTTCAGTCTTTCCCAGCATCAGGGTCTCTTCCAGTGAGTTGGCTCTTCACATCAGGTAGCCAAAGTATTGGAGCTTCAGCTTCAGCATCAGTCCTTTCAATGAATATTAGGGTTGATTTCCTTTAGGATTGATTGATTTGATCTCCTTGTAGTCCAAGGGACTCTCAAGAATCTTCTCCAGCTCCACAATTCAAAAGCATTAATTTGGTATTCAGCCTTCTTTACAGTATACTTTTCACAACATTTTTTTTTACCAGTATACATCTTTAAAGTTATAGTCTATAGTCAAATAAAATCACATTTTATGATAGAAATAGCTTTCTTGCATCTTTACTAAATGGAACAACTGTGACAATTTCAGTAAAATTATATTCAAAATTGACAAATTCTAATATGTCTCTATAATTCAACTAACCTAACATTTATCATATAAATTAGTGTTTGTTATGGAGTGCAATGTTGTACATTTATTAATGAAAATAATGGTAACATTATAAAATATTGAAGGTGGCAAGATATATTATCAAACCATTCCAGATGGGTAAAATNCAGTGAGTTGGCTCTTCACATCAGGTAGCCAAAGTATTGGAGCTTCAGCTTCAGCATCAGTCCTTTCAATGAATATTAGGGTTGATTTCCTTTAGGATTGATTGATTTGATCTCCTTGTAGTCCAAGGGACTCTCAAGAATCTTCTCCAGCTCCACAATTCAAAAGCATTAATTTGGTATTCAGCCTTCTTTACAGTATACTTTTCACAACATTTTTTTTTACCAGTATACATCTTTAAAGTTATAGTCTACAGTCAAATAAAATCACATTTTATGATAGAAATAGCTTTCTTGCATCTTTACTAAATGGAACAACTGTGACAATTTCAGTAAAATTATATTCAAAATTGACAAATTCTAATATGTCTCTATAATTCAACTAACCTAACATTTATCATTTAAATTAGTGTTTGTTATGGAGTGCAATGTTGTACATTTATTAATGAAAATAATGGTAACATTATAAAATATTGAAGGTGGCAAGATATATTATCAAACCATTCCAGATGGGTAAAATAGTAATTTTATGTGCTGCAAATAGGAAAATGCTAATAAGAACAATTGAATTTCCATGAGCCAAATCATTAATAAAACTCTGCAAACAAGATTTCACTATTAAAAAATAATAATAATAAAATAAAAAAGATGCCACTATATTGTTTTAATGATGCTGATCATCTTTAGATTTGCAGTTACTCCATAATGATAATGCTATGTATGAAATCTTTCAATAAGAATTATAAAAATACTACTAATTATTACTAACACATAATGAATGGCATGCCTGGCCCATGTTTGAGTTGGACCATAAAGAAGGCTGAGCACCAAAGAATTGATACTTTTGAACTGTGGTGCTGGAGAAGACTCTTGAGAGTCCCTTGGACAGCAAAAAGATCAAACCAGTCAGTCCTAAAGGAAATCAACCCTGAATATTCATTGGAAAGATTGATGCTGAAGTCCCAATACTTTGGCCACCTGATGTTAAGAGTAGACTCATTGGAAAACACCCTGATGCTGGGCAAGATTGCAGGCAGGAGGAAAGGGGGGCGACAGAGGATGAAGTGATTATTGGATGGCAATATCAATTCAATGGACCTGAGTTCTAAGCATATTCTGGGAGATGGTATAAGACAGAAAAGCCTGGCACACTGCAGTCCATGGAGTTGCAAAGAGTCATACATGACTGAGCAACTGAACAACAATAACAAACGTCAGGCCCAGAACTAAATATTATACTTCATGTTCATAATTTAATCCAATTCTCACAATAACTCTATAAGATAAACACTATTATTAACTGCATTTTAAAGAAAAAAATCTAAGACTTACACTTTAGGCAATTTACTTAGACTGTCTAATACTTTAGTTTTCACTTGTTAGAGCCCTGATACAAAGCCATGTATTTCTGCTTTCTAAGGCCAAGATGAGGAAAAATCTTGGGATATGCTCACTTTTCCTTTATCTTTGATGACCTATTTTGTGTTTGGTAAAATAGAGTAAGCTGCTAAATTAGAGGAAAAAAAATTAAAAGCTAATACTAATGGGAAATAATTTCTTATTCCCCCTTAATAAGTCAGTTTTTACTCTGAAGCTTGAAAGTTAATCAGGTTTATCATGGTATGCCTAACTATGGGCTGTTATTAACAATCGTAAAATTATCAGGACACAGCCCTTGACTTAATAACCTGGCATGAACAAACTTCCAAAGGTTGATTTTTATGGTGCATATATTAGTATTCCCATTCATTTGTTCTTAGTTGATTGCTAATTCTAGCAAAGGAAAATAAAATCTTAAAGCTACTTTTTTTCTTAAAACCATATAGCCTTTGGTCATTTTACATTAGCATGATGGAAGTATTAATACCTATGGTAATTTATTTATATAAAGTTTACATTCCATAAACATTGTTTGGATTAAAAGCAATTTTTATCACCAATTGAAGATATTATTTAATAGGAAGAAGAATTAATTACCTGTTTGACTTACTTTTTAGAGTCAAAGTAAACCTTTCCTATCACCGGACATAAAAAGTTGCTTCCCTAACATAGCTAACTATTTCATAGAAACAAATTCAGTACCTCTCACAAGCAAAAAGAAAGTTTCTTTTAAAACAAAACCAAAACAAAACATACAGATAATCCTAAGAATATAAAAATGATATACATGTGGGGGTGGGGAAGAAAAACCACTAAATTTTTCCTACTGATATTTGCTACAGAGATAGGCTGTAGAGATATATTTTTCTTTCCATACATACTAATGAAAGTATTTCCTATGAAGAAATCTTGTAGAAAGAATATTTCTCTGCCACAGCAATTAGAATTATTTATTTATTTATTTTAATTGGAGGCTAATTACTTTACAATATTGTAGCGGTTTTTGCTATATATTGACATGAATCAGCCATGAGTTTACATGTGTTCCCCATCCTGAACCTCCCTCCCACCTCCCTCCCCATCTTATCCCTCTGGATCATCCCAGTGCGCTGGCCCTGAGCACCCTGTCTCATGCATCGAACCTGGACTGGCAATCTGTTTCACATATGATAATATATATGTTTCAATGCTATTCTCAAATCATCCCACCCTCGCCTTCTCCCACAGAGTCCAAAAGACTGTTCTGTTTCTCTTTTGCTGTCTCACATATAGGGTTATTGTTACTATCTTTCTAAATTCCATATATATGCATTAGTATACTGTTTTGGTGTTTTTCTTTCTGGCTTACTTCACTCTGTATAATAGGCTCCAGTTTCATCCACCTCATTATTTTTTAAAAGTGAATTTTTCTGCTATCAGTAGCCTATTAAAAGGTCATTATAATTAGTGACTGAACAACACATAATGTTCATATTTTGCTTATTGTCTATAAATGCCCTAGATGTACAATATAGCAGCATGAATAAAGTGGGACTTTGGGCAAATTCTTTTAATGCTCACTATGTGGTTGGATGTCTTCATCAACTCAATGGATATGAGCTTGAGCAAACTCCGGGAGATAGTGAACGACAGGGTTATGCTACAGTCCATGGAGTCTCAAAGAGTCAGACACGACCGAGCGACTGAACAACAACATGTGTAATGGGACATATATACTTTACCTGAGAACTATGGATAACAGCAGATTTCAGAAAACAGAATCAGAAGAATAAACATTAAGACTGGGAATAAAAGCTAAAGGCCAGCATGGAACATCGTTTCCCCTTTTCATCTATCCAGTATCTCACAGGATAACACTCAATTGTAATCCTGCCAGTACCTTCAACTCCCTTGCTGCGTATGCTTTACAGAAAACTCCAGCCACTGTCCTGCTTTTACAATTCTTGTCACTGCTGTAGATATTCATATAAATGCTTCAATATGTACCTCTTCACATCCATGACATTTAACTTTCCTAAATCCCATGAGATGTCTTAAAAATTCTATTTTTGCTTGACTGTCTACTAATTTCCAACCACCATTTTCCCTGAGTGATATCTTCAAATTTCCAATGCTTTCTTCAAATCACTTCTCCAATTCCTTATATGTTCAGCAGTCCCTACAGTCTAACTTAACTAGCAATTGAGTATATCCAATAAGGTGCCAGCAAACCTACTTGTATAACTGTATCTTTACATATGCCACCTAATTTCATGACTTCTGCCAAGACCTGTGAATAACAATAGCTGCATCCCTTTCTGGGCTTGAACATCCATACTTATCATTTACTACTGCTAGGATGCTTGGGTGTCTTCTTACAGAAAACAGCCCCATGTGAGGTAAGAAATGATCCACAGTTCTGCCCACCAACACATAGCAAAGCAAACAAGTTCAAACAGAATGTCAAGAATCGTAATACCTTCTCCCTACTTACAACTCCCTCCAATAACAGAGATTTTAGTGTCCCTTGAAAATGCCTATCACTTCTCCAGGTTTTTTTCCAGGAACTAAAGTGAGGGAAGCAGTGACTCTAATATCACAAATGGCATGAGCCAAATAGGCTCAGATATAAAGTATTTTGTTTTTTTGTTTTTTCCCATCAACATTTAAATTGCATTTCAACCCATGGCCCTAAGGCAGGGACAAGTGAGTATCCCTGAAACTATGAATCTAGTAATGGATTCTGAAAAACAGGAATGAATTCTGAACACCCTCCAGGGCAAATAGGGGTCTAATATGAGAGAAAGGAATGAGATTGGTCCATGGGCAATAAAGCATAGCGCCACTATCATCTAGTGGAAAAATCAGGATTAAAGAAAATAAATTGCTACTGAAGAATCTGAAAGTTCTGGGCAGTGAGGCAGAAATTAGAAATTAAGAAATAGGGAGGAGAAAAATCACTTGCATGAAGTAGGCGTTAAAATGTGTTGAAATTAAGGTAACAGAAGAGGCCTGGGAAGATTTCTTGTGGTGCTGGTTCCGAAACACAGGTAATTTTTCAAAGGACCTATGACTTCACACTTGCAGCAAGAGAGATCAACTGATCTATTTGAAAGTGACCAACTTAATTTCTGCCTTTCTTTTACATTTAAAATCCTTGAAAATGGCTTAAATGTGTCAGGCTTTTCATTATGTTAATATCCTTTGTAATATAAAGAGAAATTGAGAGATGGTCAATTTTAATCCATAATTAGCCTCTCATTGATACCACAGGGCTCATCAGTAATCCAAGGGTATATTCCTTTCAGACTCATACAGTTTATTATTGCAGGTATTGGCCAGCATTCTTGGTGTACACTCTTGAGTCCAACCTACTGGGTTATACTATCTGAGTTATGGGATAGCTTTTCCTCTCTAATCTAAGCCCAATATTTATTATTCCAATAATTATTTATTATCTGTGATTTGCTAGGAATTTTCTATCCTCGGGGTTACAAATAAAAAGAAAATAGGCATGAGTTCTGATTTCGTTAAACTCATATAGAAGTAGGGAAGAGACAAAGTTACTTGTATAGCTACATTAACTAATCCATATTTAACAGTATGACCAAAATGAAAATAAATTAGTCCAAGTTGAGGAGCAACCTAGTGACAGTTTTTGGTGATGCCCTGAGATCTTAAGTGGAATTAGAAACATCCATATGGTCCTAATCACAATAACTTAAAGTGGAGAGTAGAGACCAGTAGGAGAAATTATCTCCATCTGTAGAAGTAAACTATATTGTCTCCAATGACAATCAGCACTATTTCTTATATGATAGGCTTATTATACAGATTTAAACCATTTCTCATAGCTCTGAATGCCTTCTATACCTTTCCTCCTTGAGAGACTTCATCAGCTGTAACTTATGGACAGCTCTGTCCTTTTTACTGCCTATTGGATGATTTCAGTTATTTTTCTTTCCTTCTTCTGGATTTTGTGGCCCTAAATTTATTATTAAAACTACAAAGGTCTCAGCATTAAGGGGTGGTGACCTCCCAGGGGAGTACCTAGGAACTTATAAACCCTCCAAAATAATAATCTAAATGAATTCACCTGGAAAAAAAATTACTTTAAAAACAACAACAACAACAAAAAAAAAAAACCAACTAAAATTTGAGTGGTCTGTCCCCAGATAACTGGAATTTCTAAAGAAGCCAGTAGGCATTCCTCATGGATTTTGCAATGCTTCTGCACATTTTTTTATTTTTTTGAAAGCAGTCATTTCTCAATTCTGTCAATCTTTTGTGGTACGAGATGGCTTATTTCACAGATAAATTGTTATTATAACTCACAGTGGAATCCAAAATAATCCAAAGCACAGTAGTAGAACAATCCCCTGGAGAACATGGAGTCAGGTAAATCACATTTTTGTAGCATTTCTCACCTCACCATGGAAACATTTCTATCCAGGTGAAATAAGGATAAATACCAAAGACATTCATAATTCATAACAGTGCAATATGATAACTAAGAAATATGTGTAGAAGGGAAAAAATGGATGCCTTAGGTTGACTATGGGGTGTCCTCAAGGAAATCAAATTACAAAAAATAGATTTTCTTCTGGGTAGTTATATTATATACCTTGTTATGATGTATTACATCACATCTATTCAAGATTACTTGTTTTAAATAAACAGTCAAGGCACAAGCAGAGAAAAATGATACTGATGAAGCACATTCTCCCAGGTGGTAACAGAGAATACTAGACAGGAAATATATGACTCATACAAGGTTTCAAAAAGGAAACATTTTCAAAAGGGTTAAGGGAGATAAAACTTTGGCCACCTCATGCAAAGAGTTGACTCATTGCAAAAGACTTTGATGCTGGGAGGGACTGAGGGCAGAAGGAGAAGGGGATGACAGAGGATGAGATGGCTGGATGGCATCACTGACTCGATGGACATGGGTCTCTGAGTGAACTCTGGGAGCTGGTGATGAACAGGGAGGCCTGGCGTGCTGCGATTTGTGGGGTCGCAAAGAGTCGGACATGACTGAGTGACTGAACTGAACTGAACTGAACTGAAGGGAGATAAAACATGAAAAGTAACCACTGGCCTTGGCAATTTGATAAGGGGTTCTGAGAATTAAGGCAAACTTTTTTTCTTTCCCATAATCCCTTTAAAGTATCTTAAATCCATTGGTTTTCAAGATCATATACCTGGGTATTCCTTTCCCAGCTAATTGATTCAGCACATTTTGCTTTAAAAAAAAAAAAAAAAGCTTCAGGCCTCAGACTCATACTGTACCATGTTTTAACAAGGCAAAGAAAGGAAATGTTTATAAGCAAGCACACATGCACACATAGGAGAAACACAGAGAAAGAGCGGGAGACACAAAAGGAGTATTTGCCAAATTGATAGACCAGGATCCGGACTTTTTTACAGTAGCTTTCAGTTCAGTTCAGTTGCTCAGTCGTGTCTGACTCTTTGCGACCGTATGGACTGCAGCACGCCAGGCTTCCCTGTCCATTACCAACTGCTGGGGCTTGCTCAAACTCATGTTCATCGAGTCAGTGATGCCATCCAACCAGCTCATCCTCTGTTGACCCTTCTCCTCCTGATTTCAATCTTTCCCAGTATCAGAGTCTTTTCTAATGAATCAATTCTCCGCATCAGGTAGTCAAAGTATTGGAGCTTCAGCTTCAGCATCAGTCCTTCCAATAAATATTCAGTACTGATTTCCTTTAGGATTGACTGGTTTGATCTTCATTCAGTACAACAGACTTTCAAGAGTCTTCCTCAACTTTAAAAGCATCAATCCTTCAGCACTCAGCTTTGTTTTTGGTTTCCCCCTAAGACCCAGTCTTCCCCAAGGTCAGTCTCTCCCAACAGGAAGCTTCCATTAGCCTCTTATCCTTCTCCATCAGAGGGCAAACAGAATGAAAACCACAATCAAAGAAAACTAATCAAACTGATCATATGGACCACAGCCCTGTCTAACCCAATGAAACTATGCACCATGCCTTGTAGGGCCACCCAAGACGGATAAAATGTGGTCCACTAGAAAAGAGAATGGCAAACAACTTAAGTATTCCAGCCAGGAGAACCTCATGAGCAGTACAGTAGCCTTTAACTATATTTAATTTTAAAATCCTTTTTTTGATATCTCTTTGAAATTGGAAGGATATAGAAAAACATATAAATAAATATAGGTCAGTATAAATGTGGAACTCAGTTCAGTTCAATTGCTCAGTCGTGTCTGATTCTTTGCAACCCCATGGACTGCAGCAAGCCAGGCCTCCTTGTCCATCACCAACTTCAAAAGTTTATTCAAACTCATGTCCATTGAGTCGGTGATGCCATCCAACTGTCTCGTTCTCTGTCATCCCCTTCTCTTTCCACTTTCAATCTTTCCCAGTATAAGGGTCTTTTCCAGTGAGTCAGTTCTTCACATCATGTGGCCAAAGTATTAGACTTTGAGCATTCTTTACCCTCTGCCTTTTCTAAATCCAGCTTGACTATTTGGAAGTTCATGGTTCACATACTGTTGAAGCCTGACTTGGAGAATTGTGAGTATTACCTTGCAAGTGTGTGAGATGAGTGCAACTGTGCGGTAGTTTGAGCATTCTTTGGCATTGCTTTTCTTAGGGATTGGAATGAAATTGACCATTTCCAATCCTGTGGCCACTGCTGAGTTTTCTAAATTTGCTGGCCTATTGAGTGCAGCACTTTCGTATTCTTGCCTTGTGAAACCATGAACAGTATGGAAAGCCAGAAAGATAGGACACTGAAAGGTGAACTCCCCAGGTTGGTAGGGGCCCAATATGCTACTGGAGATCATTGGGCAAGCAACTCCAGAAAGAATGAAGAGATGGAGCCTAAGTAAAAACAACAAATAATTGTGAATGCGACTGGTGATGGAAGTAAAGTCTGATGCTGTAAAGAGCAGTGCTCTATAGGAATCTGGAATGTTAGATTAAATGTTAGATTTACCATGAATCAAGGTAAATTGGAAGTGGTCAAACAGGAGATGGCAAGAGTGAACTTTGACATTTTAGGAATCAGTGAACTAAAATGGACTGGAACGGGTGAATTTAACTCAGATGACCATTATATCTATTACTGTTGGCAAGAATCCCTTAGAAGAAATGGAATAGCCATCATAGTCAACAAAAGGGTCCAAAATGCAGTACTTGGATGCAATCTCAAAAACGAAAGAATTATTTCTGTTCATTTCCAAGGCAAATCTTTCAGTATCAGAGTAATCCAAGTCTATGCCCCAACCAGTAATACTGAAAAAGCTGACACTGAACGGTTCTGTGAAGACCTACAAGACCTTCTAGAACTAACACCCAAAAAAGATGTCCTTTTTATTATAAGGGACGGGACTGCAAAAGTAAGAAGTCAAGAAACACCTGGAGTAACAGGCAAATTTGGCCTTGGAGTACAGAATGAAGCAGGATAAAGGCTAATAGAGTTTTGACAAGAGAACACACTGGTCATAGCAAACACCCTCTTCCAACAACACAAGAGGACTCTACACATGGACATCACCAGATGGTCAACACCGAAATCAGATTGATTATATTCTTTGCAGCCAAAGATGGAGAAGCTCTATACAGTTAGCAAAAACAAGACCAGGGGCTTACTATGGCTCAGATCATAAACTCCTTATTGCCAAATTCAGACTTAAATTGAAGAAAGTAGGGAAAACCACTAGACCATTCAGGTATAACCTAAATCAAATCCCTTACGAATATACATTGGAAGTGAGAAATAGAGTCAAGGGATTAGATCTGATAGACAGAGTGCCTGAAGGACTATGGATGGAGCTCCGTGACAATGTACAGGAGACAGGGATCAAGACCATCCCCAAGAAAAAGAAGTACAAAAAAAGCAAAATGGCTGTCTGAAAAGGAATTCCAAGTAGCTGTGAAAAGAGAAGCTAAAGGCAAAGGAGAAATGGAAAGATATACCCATTGACTGCAGAGTTCCAAAGAATAGCAAGGAGAAATATGAAATCCTTCCTCATTGATCAATGCTAAGAAATAGAGGAAAACAATAGGATGGGAAAGACTAGAAATCTCTTCAAGAAAAGTAGAGATATCAAGGGAAATTTTCATGCAAAGCTGGGCTCAATAAAGGAAAGAAATGGTATGGACTTAACAGAAGCAGATTGGATTAGATCCCACTTAATGCCCTTATTTTAACTTACATCTGTAAAGGCCTTATGTACAAACACAGTCACATTTTGAATTACTGGGAGTTATGGTCTCAACTTAAGGATTTAAGGGGTACACAGTTCAGCTTATACTGGCGGCAGGAGGGAAAGAGGATGGCAAAAAGCACTTCATGAATGCACTCAGGAAAGGAAAAGTCCACTTTGAAATCTAGACTAACGTGTCAACACTAAATCATTGTGACCTCTTGATGATCCAACTCCTAAAAGCATTGGTATATATATGTTTTGTGAGATAATGCAGAAATACCAAGTGGGAAAAGAAAGAAGTGGCTAACCTAGCCTCCACAGAAAAATTGGAGAGATATTGAGGAAGAAAAATACAACTCTAAAGAAAGAATCAAATTTCAATTATTAAATGAATCTGAGCAGTGTATTAAATGAAATCAGGGTTGTTTTGTGATGTAAAATAGCCACAGAAAAATTTGTTTCTGGAAATTATGGGGCCTTGCTGAGTTTTTAATCTAGGAAACAGGGGAGAACAAGACCCACAGAGCAGATTTTTAAAATGGATTGGGATTAAGAGGTTGATAAACAAGGCACACACTGGAGAAGAGTTTCTGCAAAACATATATCTGATAAAAGATTGATAATCAAAATACACAAGTAACTTTTATAACTCAATAATAGGGAAGACTGGGCTCAATAAAGGAAAGAAATGGTATGGACTTAACAGAAGCAGATTGGATTAGATCCCACTTAATGCCCTTATTTTAACTTACATCTGTAAAGGCCTTATGTACAAACACAGTCACATTTTGAATTACTGGGAGTTATGGTCTCAACTTAAGGATTTAAGGGGTACACAGTTCAGCTTATACTGGCGGCAGGAGGGAAAGAGGATGGCAAAAAGCACTTCATGAATGCACTCAGGAAAGGAAAAGTCCACTTTGAAATCTAGACTAACGTGTCAACACTAAATCATTGTGACCTCTTGATGATCCAACTCCTAAAAGCATTGGTATATATATGTTTTGTGAGATAATGCAGAAATACCAAGTGGGAAAAGAAAGAAGTGGCTAACCTAGCCTCCACAGAAAAATTGGAGAGATATTGAGGAAGAAAAATACAACTCTAAAGAAAGAATCAAATTTCAATTATTAAATGAATCTGAGCACTGTATTAAATGAAATCAGGGTTGTTTTGTGATGTAAAATAGCCACAGAAAAATTTGTTTCTGGAAATTATGGGGCCTTGCTGAGTTTTTAATCTAGGAAACAGGGGAGAACAAGACCCACAGAGCAGATTTTAAAATGGATTGGGATTAAGAGGTTGATAAACAAGGCACACACTGGAGAAGAGTTTCTGCAAAACATATATCTGATAAAAGATTGATAATCAAAATACACAAGTAACTTTTATAACTCAATAATAGGGAAGAAAGCCCAATTAAAATTTGGGGAAAAGGAAAATGATATGATCATCTGTAGACAAAAATGAAAAGTATTCACAAACCAACTTTTGGAACTAGTACACAGTTATAGCAAGACTGCAGGATACACAGTTCATATACACAATTAATATAACTATTTCTTCAGTCTTGTCAAGGAAGAACAGAGCTGGAGCAATCACACTCCCTGACTTTATACTACAAAGCTACAGTAATTAAAACAGTATAGTACAGGCACAAAAGCAGACACATAGATCAATGGAACAGAATAGAAAGCCCAGAAATAAGCCAATACACTTATGGTCAATTAAGTTTCAACAAAGGAGTCAAGAATATAAAGACAAAAGAGAAAAGATAGTCTGTTCAAGTGGTTCCAGGAAAACTGGACAACTACTTGTAAAAGAGTGAAATCAGAACAATATGATGGAGAAGGCAATGGCAATCCGCTCCAGTACTCTTGTCTGGAAAATCCCATGGACAGAGGAGCCTGGTAGGCTGCAGTCCATGGGGTCGCTGAGTCAGGAATGACTGAGCGATTTCACTTTCACTTTTCACTTTCATTCACTGTAGAAGGAAATGGCAACCCACTCCAGTGTTCTTGCCTGGAGAATTCCAGGGATGGGGGAGCCTCGTGGGCTGCCGTCTATGGGGTTGCACCGAGTCGGACATGACTGAAGCAACTTAGCAGCGGCAGCAGAAGAACAATATGAAACATCATATATGAAAATAAACTTCAAATGGATTAAAGACCTAAATGTAAGACCAGATACTGTAAAACTCCTAGAGGAATAGAACACTTTTTAAAATACTTTGGTAGAACAGCTTTTAAAATATATCACAATAGCCAGGACATGGAAACAACCTAGATGTCCATCAGCAGATGAATGGATAAGAAAGCTGTGGTACATATACACAATGGAGTATTACTCAGCCATCAAAAAGAATTCATTTGAATCAGTTCTAATGAGATGGATGAAACTGGGACCTATTATACAGAGTGAAGTAAGCCAGAAAGAAAAACACCAATACAGTATACTGACACATATATATGGAATTTAGAAAGATGGCAATGATGACCCTGTATGCGAGACAGCAAAAGAGACACAGATGTATAGAACATACTTTTGGACTCTGTGGGAGAGGGAGAGGGTGGGATGATTTGGGAGAATGGCATTGAAACATGTATACTATCATGTAAGAATGAAGCACCAGCCTATGTTCGATACAGGATACANTGCCTTTCGCAGTTGAGGGCTGTAAGCAATTCACAAGCTGTAAGAGGTCTGGGGAACCTGTTAGGCAAGCAAGCTAGAGAGTTATCAGAGGGCGTTTACCTGAAACATCCCTTTCAAATGCAGAAGACTAAAGCCTTGAATTGACTTTTCCAGAGAATATCAGAAGAGTGGAAAAGCAGAGTACAAAGGCCGGCAGATTCTTATATTTTTTGAGGGGTGGATGCTCGGGAAATTCCAGGGGGAACCCCTGAAACCTGAACATGCCTTGCATTTGCCAGGCTTCCTACCGCATGACCTTGTCACGGGCGGGATTCCTCACACTGGCTCCCGGCATCGGAATATTATTCAGCACTAAAAAGAAATGAGTTATCAAACCATTGAAAAGACATAGAGGAAACATATATAGCCTGATAGGTGAAAGAAGTAAATCTGAAAATGCTTCATATTGGATGATTCCAACTATATGATATTTAGAAAAGTCAAAACTATGGAGACAATAAAAAGATCAGTGGTGAGTTGCTAGGAGTTTGGGGGTAAGGAGAGCAGGTAGGATGAGCCAGTGGAGTGCAGGCGATTTTTAGGGCTATAAAGCTATTCCGAATAATACTACAATGGTGGATACATGGCATTATTATATATGGATTCATGACATTTGCCCAAACTCAATTATATAGCACAAAGAGTGAATACTACCTTAAGCTACAAATTTTTGTTAATAATGATGTATCAATGTTAGCTTGCAACAAATGCAAAAGAAAATAAGTGCAAAATGTTAACAACCAGGGAAACTTGGGAGAGGTGGGGGCAGAGATATGGACATATTCTGTATGTTCCACTCAGTTTTTCACTAAATCTAAAACTAATTTTTAAAAAAAAGTAAAAAAAGTGTACTAACTTTTTGAAAGGGGCAAGTAAAAACAGGGTGGAATTAGGGGAGACAAAACTCTTTCATTATTTAACATTTAATTTTGGTGTTTTCTTGTAGGTGGGGTAGAGAAGACCAGCCTGACTCTCCCAGGAAGCATAACAAAAAGGCCATGATCTTGGGGAATCATCAGATTTCTGATATTACTAAGAAGTGGAAAATTTTTCTCAAGATTGTGAAAATTTATAAAAAATGTGATATTTTGGAACAAACAATTTAAAATGATGGAAGAGTTTAACTGTGTGACAAAAAGGACAGGGGGAAGAACTGCAGAAAAATAAATGAATGGTAAGGACTTCCCTGGTAGTCAAGTAGCTAAGACCCCACACTCCCAATACATGGGGCTCGGGTGCAATCCCTGGTCAGGGAACCTAGATGCCACATGCCACAACTAAGAGTTCACATGCCTTAACTAAAGACTCTTCATGCCACAGTGAAGATCCCATGTGCTGCAAATAAGACCCAGAGCAGCCAAATAAATAAATGATTTTGGAAAAAAAATAAATGAATGGCAGCCATAACCAGAATCGTGCATTTTGGCTTTAGCTTTTCAACAGTAGATGGCTGTTTCATGCCGACCCTGGGTTATATTAGAAATGTGAATAGAAAACTACTGCCATTTCTTGCACAAGCAGTACAGTGGTCTAGACAGCAATTAGGAAATCCTCAGGATGCCAGCAGAAAAGGGAGTTATTGGGTCTTTGAAGTGTCTGCTTTCCATTTGGCAAGGAATGTGGGGATAGAGTCAGATATGGTTAGGATTGTTTAAGTGGGGATGTCAAGGATCCACATGGGTTATTGAATGAGATTTAGATGAGCTGAGTTATGAATAATAGAGTTGTAGCCCAAGGGGTTCCACTTGAAAAGATAATACCATACAAACATTTTCTGGTCTGAAGAGGCTGCAAACTCAGAAAAGTTGGTGGAAAGGCAATAACTTCAGGATTTTACACATCCTGAAGTTTGAAAAAATTTTTAATTTCTCTTTGCAATCTCTTTTAACCAGTCATAGATTATTCAAGTTTGAAGGAAAATTAAAGGTTATTTAGTCCAAATCCTCCAATTTAAAGTGTGCAAATAAGCCAAGAGAAGTTAAACAAGTTACCCAAATTCATATATCTATTTAATAGAGAATACAACTCCAGAATTCTAAAAGCTAATTAGATCTTAAACATATATATTTACACAATATATAAATCAGTCTATGAACCAATGTTATATATACAATATGCTTAATTAAAATAAAAGATGACAATAAAGTACCAAGTATGACTTCTGCACTAAGGATACTTCTTTTATGTCAATCTGTTTTCCTCAATATGTATTTCTAAATTTCTTCCTCATTATCTTATAATTCTATTAAAAGAATAACCAACCTTCCCTTGTCACTTTTAACATTTTCAGTTGAGAGTTGCCTAAGTGTTTTGGTTATACACAGAGTCTTCATGTTGCTAATACAAAAGAACCTCTCATGCTGTGTTATCTATGTGATGATTACTATGTCAGCTTTGTCTCTGAGCTGCATTTTTGAAGGAGGTTTAAGAAGTTTGTTTTATAATTTAACTGTACTGGAATATGAACACAAGTGGTATGATGTCTGGGGACAGGGCAGACTGACAGAGTAAGGAGTAAGCCATTCACTTTCCAAAAATAAGCAGTGTAATTTTGGTAAATAATTATGCAGGCTGTGAGCCTTTGGAAGGCATAGCCTTCATATACACACACATCAAATAGATAGACACATATATTTAAGTAATTGCATTCAAAGTCTAAAGCTAAATATATATGAAATAACATTAGCTTTAAGGTGGATAAATTACAATATAATAAGCAGAAGAAATGATATAACAGACTCACTGACATTTGCAAAAGTGAGACCACATCTACTGTGATCACTTTTGTAAGGAAAAATTTGGAAAGATTACCAAAATAATTAAAAGAGCTGGGATCATTTCCTTCCTTCTCAAAATGACTATCTTAATAGAGAATTTAGTAGCTCTTTAAAATATTTGAAAGATCTTCAAATAAAGAAAACAGAAGACATATGTATTAGAGTACAAAATCTAGAAGTAAAATTAATGGGTTGAAGTCACAAGTTATAGTCAATACAACATTGTCTTACACATTGTTATTTAACAATGGAGATTTCTTATGAGGATATCAGCTTTAGGATTTTGTAGTGAATGGTTATATATGAGTCAATAATATGTGCAGTTTTCATATGTACAGATGAGTATGCTTAAACTTACTCTTAGGTCCCTTTGCAATTCTTTAATAAATAATTTGTTTCTTCAGCCATGTGGAAGTTTCTGAGTGTCGTGTTGTTACAAATGAAGCACCTTTGTCCTGTAGTTACAAAATGAAGCCACCTTTCACTTTCAGAATATCCCAGGTTATGTAATAAATTATGCTGTCATTCTAATAACACTTCGTATTGCTAGAATTGACCTGTTTCTACCTCAAAATCTGCAATAGTGCATAGACATGTAAGTGGCCACATGTGTGCATGTGTGTCTGTTACTGTGTGGTTTGCTAAACTACAGCAAGGGATGAAAAATGACCAGAGTGTAGTAATTCTTTTATAGATTTCCTCATTTCAAGAAATCTAATAAACCTGAAATAGAAAGTAGATAATTATGTGCTGAATCTGGATTGCAAGTAGCATCAACTTGAGTAATTATAATAAAAGCCTATTCATCTTTCTATAAAATATGCCCTTAATGGAATTCATGAATACTTTTTCACAAAAAGTAGATTAAATTAATATTCATGTGCCGGTCAAGTATGTACAACACTCAGTATTATTAGGCCTATTAAATATTGTCCAATCAGGAAATAGTAATTTTTGTTCTTTAAATGTTGGTACTCAAGTGTTAGGTGATTTAAAATAAAATGTTTAATTGTTTTTTCCTTTAGTTGTATGACTTTACTCAATAGAATGATAAATATCCAAGTTGAAAATGACATGATCTATTGAATAGACTCAACTTTGTAAAATACACCAGACCAATAATCTAAGTATTTGTACATCAATGTTAATTTTAAAAATAAAATATGTATGTATGCTTAACATATCTTCCACATATTTTATTAAAGTCTATTGCATACATACTTTACTATACACATATGTATTTCTCATCAGCATTTCACATATTATTGCTATAACTTGTAACAATGGAGATTAACATCTACTGAGTAGTTATTAAGTGCAGAGTACTCTTCTAAACCCATTTATTTTATCATCTAATCATCATAATGACCATATGATTGTGAGACACTGCTATATTTATGATCTCAGGATTAAGAAACTGAGTCATTCTTCAAAATTATACCACTGTGAAGTAGTAGAACCAGGAATCAAATCTAAGCAATTTGTTCATACTAACCTCTCTTCAAGAATCACACACATGAAACTGAAATTCATATACTTATCTTTTAGTTATAAAACTAACTCCTAATTCTAACTCCTACTTTTCCCATAATATCTGAAGAAGAATTATTTTCCCTGTCTTTCTCTCCATCATTCTCCTGATTCCATATCTTCTGATCAAATCTGTTTGCTGTGCAATTTGCAGTTTACATAAAATTTTATCATCCACATTCATTTGCTCCTTGTAGTTTTTTTTTTTTCTAATATTTTATAGCCACTTGTCTTTCAAAATATTAGACTGCAGGCTGTCTGGGTCATTTTAATATTTCTGTTCTATAAATATTCTTTCTGAACCTATTTGGGAAAACATTTACCCTCTTGTAAGAAGAATATAGAGGGGACATCCTTTATGAAAATCCTTGCTAGGATGATCTCAACTTTGAGAAGTGTTATTAAAAATATCGTACATTATTTCCCAGAAATAAATGATCTCCCATGACTTACTGCAACATACTTTTCAACATTTCATGTGGTCACCATTAGCTTGGACATTAAAACTTAACACAATTTTAGACATTACTTATATTTGTCTTTAGGCATATGTGTATGTGAATTACGTAGAAATATTTATTGTATCTACTTAATTATTTATAACAACAGGAACCCTTTTTTATATTAAATGCTTCCTGAAAGTCAAAGTGTTAATCACTCAGTTATGTCCAACTCTTTTCAACCCCATGGACTGAAGCCAACCAGTCTCCTCTGTCCATGGAATTCTCCAGGCAAGAATATTGGAATGTATTGTCATTTATTCTCCAGGGGATCTTCCCAACCCAGGGATCAAATCCAGTTCTCCTGCATTGCAGGCAGATTCTTTATCATCTGAGCCACCAGGGAAGGCCAAATGCTTCCTGCTGCTGCTGTTGCTGCTAAGTCGCTTCAGTCGTGTCCGACTGTGTGACCCCATAGACGGCAGCCTACCAGGCTCCTCTGTCCCTGGGATTCTCCAGGCAAGAATACTGGAGTGGGTTGCCATTTCCTTCTCCAACACATGCATGCATGCTAAGTCACTTCAGTCATGTCCAACTCTGTGCAACCCCATGGACAGCAGCCCACCAGGCTCCTCTGTCCACAGGATTCACTAGGCAAGAATACTGGAGTGGGTTGCCACTTCCTTCTCCAAATGCTTCCTAGAATCATAAAATTACTTAGGACTCAATATGTGAGATGAGAAGAAGCTGAAAATAAAGTTGAAATAAAAAATTGATTTTCTGACCAAGTAATTGAATTGACATCTTTTCTTGCCCAAGCATTTAAACATAGGCTTTTATTCTTTATTTAGTAAAAATGTTATTTGTATTAACATCTACAATACTTTAAAATATCTGTGCAATTTCAAAGGTTATCTAACTGGATTTTATAAGCAGTGAAGGATCCAGATTTATCTTTTTTGATTCTTAACTATTTAGTAAGAATTATATTGTCTCACTCCCCTGCAAACTTGCCATTTTTCCCAAATAGGCTTTCCATGGTTCATTAACTCTGAATACGGAATTGCATCAGAAGGGCCTATAGGGGAATGAGGCATTTACCCAGAGGACCTATGATGGAATCTTTAACAGCTAGAGATCTTCCTATTCATATATATGAAGCCATTTCTTAATTTGATATTTACTTTAAAAACTAAATCCATCAATGATGCAAGAAAAAAATAACATTAAAGTTTTGTTTTATGCCAACTTAGCACTAAATTAGAGAAAATTCATTTGAACTTCAGTACCTGATAACAAATGTAACTAAAGTTTGTCAAGGAATGGAGTTCTTTTTTGATGGAAAATATAGAAAAAAAAAATAGTCACTTTTTTTTAATATGACTGTCACTTATATCATTACCATAAAAATATATTCTAGTTTTGAATCTGATTTTAAACAAGAACTTGAAACACTATCCACCATAACAAAATCATCCACCCTCAACCTGTCCTCTTCCTGCAGACACAAATAATACAAGTTCTCTTCAATAAAAAGATATTAATTTCAAATTTCAGCTTCCACATATAAAGAGTTTGGGGAATTCCTTGGCAGTCCAGTGGTTAGGATTCTACAATTCCATGGCCAGGGCCCAGGTTCTATCCCTGGTTGGGAACTGGGATCCCATAGCTGTGCTGTGTGACCAAGGAGGAAAAGAAAAATAAAAGAGTTTGGAAGTTGCCACTTCTGTACTTAAAGGAAGGAAAGTATCAGCCACCTGAAAATCAATGACTTTTCAAAGATCCATCAGAGAATTGAGGTTGCAAGGCAAACTACCACTTTAAAGAGTGGAGAGAAAGGCACATTGTGTAACACTGAAGAGATTTGCTTACCTAACTGATAGAAACGCTTAAATAGCAGTTTTGAAGAATTGCTACTGTGAACTGTCAGGGGGAAGAGAAGAATAATCATTATGAAATATACTCAAGAGACTTTTTTACAGCAAAGGTCTACACTCAAAGGGAAAAGACTTTACCAGTGTCTTTCATAGTTGGGGAAAGGAAATTTCTCCCACTCCAGCCACCTCTAGGGTTTCTGTATCACACAAGAGGAAAAAAATAGTCAACAGGGGTCAAGGGTTCAAAAAATAGATTGGGAACATTGCAATCAGGAAAAGAAAGAAGAGGAAGGGAAAATGTTAAACCACTGAGAAACACATATAAGGGTTTTAGTCTGGAGACCCAGGCTTACTAAAAGACTGAAATCTAATCAGAAGATTACAGAATACTCCCTCTCCACTTCACCTAACCACACACCGAAAGAGACCCAGTAAAATTACAGCTGAACAAGCTGCAGACACACTCCCTGAGGAGGACTGATGGAAGCCCAAAGTGATGAGGAGGCAGCAACAAGCACACGAGATGATTTTAAAGACTAACCTCTACTTACAA
The DNA here is from genome assembly GCA_006410635.1 of Cephalophus harveyi. Classification (NCBI taxonomy): domain Eukaryota; kingdom Metazoa; phylum Chordata; class Mammalia; order Artiodactyla; family Bovidae; genus Cephalophus; species Cephalophus harveyi. The sequence continues at coordinate 88,550 of SJYT01062916.1, forward strand.
TAGAAACAGCTCAATTCTTAGCCAGAACAATATAAATACTCACTCTAAATATCTATTTTCTTCAGTTAATATTCACCCTTCCCCCATAAAAACCATACCTAGCTTTCAAAAAAATTATAAAGCATGCCAAGGGCAAGGAAAAGCAACATAGCTTTAAAAAACAAAGTAGTCATCAAAACCAGACTGAGATGTGAACAGCATGTTTGAATGATCAGGCAGGGAATATGTAATGACCGTGATATGATCAATATGTTAAGGTTTCTAATGGAAAAGGTACACAACATGTGAAACAGATGACTAAATTATGTAAACTATCTCAAAAAGCAGTGAAATGAAATGCTAGAAATAAAAAACTACCATAACAAAGGTGAAGAATGCCTTCTACAGGTTCATCAGTGGATTCAAAAAGGCTGAGAAAGGATCGGTGGTTTGGAGGTAGGGCAACAGAGAATAACTAGTCTGAAATGCAAAAAGAATAAAAGAATGAAAAACCCAAAGCTAACTTCCAAGAATGATGGGACAACATAAAAAAAGAACATAAGGTGTAAATGGAATACAAAAAAAAGAGAAAAAAGAGAAGAAGAAATATATGAAGTAATAATGGCAAAGAGCTTTTCATATGACAATCAAGCAACAGATTCAGGAAGCCCAGAGAACACCAAGAAAGACACCTAGCAAATAAGCCACACCTAGGCATATCATATTGAAACAGCAGGGAAAAAAAAAAAAAAAAACTTTCAAAGAAGGTACATGGTAAACTTTGATGTATATAAAGAAAGAAAAAAGTGAAAAAGAAAGAGATGACAATAACATAAAACATTTTTTTATTACTTGATGTGAAAACTGTGTTTCTTTAAAAACAATAGTACGAATATATTAGGTGATTACAACATATGTTTATGTGTCTGTTATTTTTGGAAATAACAAATGTCATAAGAAATAGAGAAGGAATCATATTAATCTAACAAAATATATACAGGACCTGTAGGTGGAAAACTATAAAACAATGATGAAAGAACTCAAACAGTATCTAAGCAAATGGAGATATATTCCATGTTTCTGGATTATAACACGTGATATTGGTAAGATCCCAATTCTGACCAAATTGATCTATAGATTCAATGCAAGCCAATTAAAATCTCAGGAAACCATTTTTTAGATACTCACAAACTGATTCAACAGTTTTTATGGAAAGATAAAAGACCTGGAATAATCAGTACAATCTAAAGGATAACAAAATTAAAAGATTCACACTATTCAATTTCAATACTTAGAATAAAACTATAGCAAATAATAAAGTATGGTGAAATAACAGACATACAGAAGGGTAAAACAGAATAAAGATCCCAGAGTTGGACCCACACAACCATATTCAGTTGATTGATTTTTAACAGAGGCACAAGGGCAAGAAAAAGAACAATCTTTTCAATAACTGGTGCTGGAACAACTGGACACCCATATGCTAAAGAAAAAAAAAGAATCCAGAAATAGACTTCACATACTACATAAAAGTTTACTAAAAATGGACCATTATAGTATGTGAAAGGATAAGCTTAGAAAAACAAAGTATATAAGACAATCTTAGATACAATAGTGAAAACATGACCCATGAATGAAAGAAAAGTTGGAGTTTATTAATATGAAAAATTTCTCTGTCAAAGACATTCTTAAAATTTTAGTAAACAGTTTATAAACTGGGAGAAAATATTTCCAAAATATATAACTGATAAGAGAAATATATTTAACATACACAAAGAACTTGTAAAATACAAGAAAAAACTAAAAGTGGACAAAATATTTTAAGAGGCCTATCATCAAGAAAATATAGAAATGGAAAATAAACATGAAAACACATTCAACATCATTTGCAATTAGGGCAAACTGAAAACTGCAATAAGTTATGCTTAAGTCTAGAAATTTAAAAACTGACAATACAAATTGCTGGCAAAATATAGAACAACAGGGACTCATTCATCCCTGGGAGCAATATGAAAGGTATGGCCACTTTGGAATATAGTTTGGTAGTTTTTGACAAAGCTAAACAAAGCCTTACCATATGATCCAGTATTATTACTGGATCCTAGATATTTCCAATAGATTTAAAACCACATGCATACAAAGGTTTCTAGTGGTTCTATTCATAATCACTAAAAACCATGAATCAATCATGATGTAAAGGTATGGCCACTTTGGAATACAGTTTGGTAGTTTTTGACAAAGCTAAACAAAGCCTTACCATATGATCCAGTATTATTACTGGATCCTAGATATTTCCAATAGATTTAAAACCACATGCATACAAAGGTTTCTAGTGGTTCTATTCATAATCACTAAAAACCATGAATCAATCATGATGTCTTTCAATAAACTGGATATGCAAATTTAGGGACAGCCATAAAATGGAATACTGTTCAATAATAAAAAAGAATAAATTATCAAGCCAAACAAAGCCATGAATGCATCTTAAATATATTTTGCCATGTGAAAGTAGCCAAACTAACAGTGTTATATATACAGTATCATTTATTTGAAATTCTGTAAAGACAAAATCGCAGAAACTATTGGGTTGGCCAAAGAAGTTCATTCAAGTTTTTCCATATTACATATGGAACATTTTCTATATTACATATTCTATATTACAGAAAAACCTAAATGAACTTCTTTGGCCAACCCAATATATACACATCAGTGCTTACCAGGGATTTGGGAGGACAGTGAGACGGCTAACTAGATGAGTCACAGGGAATCTTTTAGGGTAGTGAAACTCTCCTGTTTGATACTGGAGTGCTAGATACATGATACTACGCATTTGTCAAAAACCTTAGATCTTTGGGCTTCCCTGGTGGCTCAGACTGTAAAGAATCTGCCTGCAACTCTGGAGACCCAGGTTGAATCACTGATTTGGGAAGATCCCCTGGAGAAGTGAATGGCATCCTACTGCAGTATTCTTGCCTAGAGAATCCCATGGACAGAGGAGCCTGGAGGGCTATAGGCCATGGGCTCGCAAAGGGTCCATGGAGACATCACTGAGTCACTAACACTTAAACCTTTACCTGACAAACAGTGAGCCTCACTGTATGCAAATTAAGAAAGATCATTTGGGAAGTCCAGGAGTCCCGGGATAGAGTGGTAACTGTGACAAAATAATCTTACTATGTTAAAAATGTGTAAAACTGAATCACTAAAGAGGAAAGGGGGAAAATATAGCAACAAACTTTAGGAAGAGTGGGGATTACACAACTAAAGGCAACGGAATTGCACAAAATGACCGTTGTATTAACTGACAAAGTTTTTCCTTACAAGAGTAGAGGTTAATGATTCTAAAACCATAATATACGTATACTCATTTCAGTTAAGTCGCTCAGTCATGTCTGACTCTTTGCAACCCCATGGACTACAGCACACCAGGCCTCCCTGTCCATCACCAACTCCCAGAATTTACTCAAACTCATGTCCATTGAGTCAGTGATGCCATTCAATCATCTCATTCTTTGTCATCCCCTTCTCTTCCTGCCTTCAATCTTTCCCAACATCAGGGTCTTTTCAATTAAGCAATTAATTAAATGACTGATGGACAGCTGAAAGCAGGTTTCTAACTGTTGAAATACATTTCAGATAGTAAGGGGAGAGGGTTAGAATAACACATATACTAATGGTTTAGAATTGGAAACATCAGCATAAACTCAAGTTTAGCTTAAACTAGACACAGATGGATGCATTATAAATATTTACAGGTTTGCGCCTAAGCATGGATTAGTATACACATATATATTCCATTGCTCTGTCAGCTGAGAAGACCTATAAGCAATGACATCCTAGTAATAAAGAGTACATCTGAAACTCATGTTCAGTTCAGTTCAGTTCAGTTCAGTCACTCAGTCATTTCTGACTCTTTGCAACCCCATGAATTGCAGCATGCCAGGCTTCCCTGCCCATCACCAACTCCCGGAGCTCACTCAGACTCATGTGTATCAAGTCAGTGATGCCATCTGGCCATCTCATCCTCTGTCGTCCCCTTCTTCTCCTGCCCCCAATCCCTCCCAGCATCAGAGTCTTTTCCAATGAGTCAACTCTCCGCATGAGGTGGCCAAAGTACTGGAGTTTCAGCTTTAGCATCAGTCCTTCCAAAGAACACCCAGGACCGATCTTTAGAATGGACTGGTTGAAACTCCTTGCAGTCCAAAGGACTCTCAAGACACTTCTCCAACACCACAGTTCAAAAGCATCAATTCTTCGGCACTCAGCTTTCTTCACAGACCAACTTTCACATCCATACATGACCACTGGAAAAATCATAGCCTTGACTAGACAGACCTTTGCTAGCAAAGTAATGTCTCTGCTTTTGAACATGCTATCTAGGTTGGTCATAACTTTCCTGCCAAGGAGTAAGCGTCTTTTAATTTCATGGCTGTAATCACCATCTGCAGTGATTTTGGAGCCCAAAAAAATAAAGTCTGACACTGTTTCCACTGTCTTCCCATCTATTTCCCATGAAGTGATGGGACCAGATGCCATGATCTTCGTTTTCTGAATGTTGAGCTTTAAGCCAACTTTTTCACTCTCCTCTTTCACTTTCATCAAGAGGCTTTTTAGTTCCTCTTCACTTTCTGCCATAAGGGTGGTGTCATCTGCGTATCTGAGGTTATTGATATTTCTCCCAGCAGTCTTGATTCCAGCTTGTGTTTCTTCCTGCCCAGCATTTCTCATGATGTACCCTGCATATAAGTTAAATAAGCAGGGTGACAATATACAGCCTTGACGTACTCCTTTTCCTATTTGGAAACAATCTGTTGTTCCATGTCCAGTTCTAACTGCTGCTTCCTGACCTGCATACAAGTTTCTCAAGAGGCAGGTTAGGTGGTCTGGTATTCCCATCTCTTTCAGAATCTTCCACAGTTTATTGTAATCCACAAAGTCAAAGGCTTTGGCATAGTCAATAAAGCAGAAATAGATGTTTTTCTGGAACTCTGTTGCTTTTTTGATGGTCCAGCAGATGTTGGCAATTTGATCTCTGGTTCCTCTGCCTTTTTTAAACCAGCTTGAACATCTGGAAGTTCATGGTTCATGTATTGCTGAAGCCTGGCTTAGAGAATTTTGAGCATTACTAGCGTGTGAGATGAGTGCAATTGTGCAGTAGTTTGAGCATTCTTTGGCATTGCCTTTCTTTGGGACTGGAATGAAAACTGACCTTTTCCAGTCCTGTGGCCACTGATGAGTTTTCCAAATTTGCTGGCATATTGAGTGCAGCACTTAAGAGGAACTAAAAAGCCTCCTGATGAAAGTGAAAGAGGAGAGTAGAAAAGTTGGCATTGGCATTGCCTTTCTTTGGGATTGGAATGAAAACTGACTTTTTCCAGTCCTGTAGCCAGTGCTGAGTTTTCCAACTTTGCTGGCATATTGAGTGCAACACTTTCACAGCATCATCTTCCAGGATTTGAAATAGCTCAACTCATTACCTAATACCATTCTCCAATTTAAAGGAAAAAAATATATATTATTATACAAAACGTTACTGGAGCACCAGAAAAGAAGTACTCTAAAACAAAGTAAAATAAAAAAACACAGTGACTGAAGTATATAAATAAGACATAGGAGTCAACTGAAAGAGTCCCCAGTGATCAAGCCTGGAACAATTTGAGCAAAAAATTAATAGAGTATCACATTATAACCCAAAGTATAAATATTCATAAGTTTACACCAATATAAATGTTACTGAATAAATTCTTGGAGAAGATATACACAAAACTGCCATGGAAAAGAATGCCAAAATATTTAGATTTTTTGCCCACAAGGACATGAAACCTAACTCTCCACTTCTTAAGTGTGGGTTGCACATAGTTACAGGTAAGGCAATGGCAATTCACTCCAGTACTCTAGCCTGGAAAATTTCATGGACGGAGGAGCCTGGTAGGCTGCAGTCCATGGGGCTGCTAGCATATGGTATTCCTTATATATGTAGAATTTAAAAAAATAATACAAACTTACTTACAAAACAGTAACAGACTCACAGACTTAGGAAATAAATTTATGGTTACTAAAGCAGAGATATATTAGGAGTTTTGAATTAACATATGCACACTACTATATGTAAAATAGATAATCAACTGAATAGCACAGAGAACTTTACTTAATATTCTGTAATAATCTAAATGCAAAAAGAATTTGAGAAAGAATAGACATATGTATAACTGAACCACTCTGCTGTATACCTAGAACTAAAGCAACATTGTAAATCAAGTACACTGTAATACAAAATAAAAATTGAAAACATTTAAAGCCTAAATAATAATAAATCTGAAGTATTGTTTCCACTAAAAGAGCATACCTCCCTCTGTTATTCCTTTGTTAACTTCTATATGACAGAATTTAGTTCAGTCGCTCAGTCGTGTCCGACTCTTTGTGATCCCATGAATCGCAGTACACCAGACCTCCCTGTTCACGATCTCCCGGAGTTCACTCAGACACGTCCATCGAGTCCGTGATGCCATCCAGCCATCTCATCCTCGGTCGTCCCCTTCTCCTCCTGCCCCCAATCCCTCCCAGCATCAGAGTCTTTTACAGAGTCAACTCTTCGCATGAGGTGGCCAAAGTACTGGAGTTTCAGCTTTAGCATCATTCCTTCCAAAGAAATCCCAGGGCTGATCTCCTTCAGAATGGACTGGTTGGATCTCCAGACAGAATGGCATGACAGAATACCACTGTACAATTGTATATTTGCATAAGAAGCTTCTTTGAATAAGTGATTCTTTCTTATATATTTGGAATGGTTGAGGTCTTCTGAATAACATTTTTCAGCATTATTCAAATGAATTTCCATAAATAAAGGATCTGTTTGTTTAGAAATTTTAAAACCAAAATGTATCAACACCAATATTAGACTTTCAAAATATTCTAGAGTAACAGAATTTTATAATTTTTAGAAACCCTGTTACTTCAAATCAATTAGGTAATGCTTAATCTAGTAGAAAGAGAAGGTAGAGAAACAGAGTTATTTTTTTCCCTTTCCTAATCTGAGACCTGAAATCTTCGTAACTGCTGTTTCATTTTGGCAAATGATTGAACAATGCAGATATTCTTTCCTAAATATATCACAAGGAGTAGATAACAATCTTTTGTTAAACAGGTTATTAAAGTAAAGTGATATTGCATATGCATAAGATCAACAAAACTCCATTGTTTTGTTGATCAACAGATCAACAAAAACTCCATTGTTTAAAAAACTATAGAGTCACTACATGCTCCCAAGCCTAAGATAAATAATTGACACCAAGAGCAAGAACACTTCTTCTAGAAAATGACACAGTTGGTCTGCTTTTCTGTATTTTCCCAGCATCTGCATGTAAAAGATTCCTTTAGGGCAATCTGCTCAAACTCAGTATGGAGTTGCCCTACTGGACATAGTTGTACATTAAGTTTCCTCAGAGATGTTTAGGCTTTCTCTCATCAGATTTAGCTTTATATGCAGTTACCTGTATATATACAGTACTGGAGAAGACTCTTGAGAGTCCATTAGACAGCAAGGAGATCAAACCAGTCAAGCCTAAAGGACATAAGCTTTGAATATTCATTAGAAGGACTGATGCTGAAGCTGAAGCTCTTTGGCCACCTGGTGCGAAGAGCTAACTCATTGGGAAAGACCTTGATGCTGGGAAAGATTGAGGGCAGGAGCAGCAGTGGGTGACAGAGGATGAGATGGTTAAATAGCATCACTGACCTAATGTACATGAATTGAGCAAACTCCAGGAGGTAATGGAGGACAGATGAGTCTGGCCTGTTGCAGTCCATGGGGTCGCAAAGGAGTCAGACACGATTTAGTGACTGAACAACAACAGTTACCTTTGTCTCACACACTGATCATTCATCTAATGTTCTGAAGCTTGGAAACAAATTCGGCTTCTTTTCCACTCTCAGTATGAGTCACTGGATTTAACCAGAAAAGTATGTGGAGTTGCAAGTACTTTGAGTTTCCAAGGTATTTGTATGGTAAGAGATGAAGGAATGATATATTGATATAATTTCACTTTGATGTGAAACAGGTGCATGTATATTAATCTAAATATTATCCCATAATTAAATTCTTAATATTACAGATAATAATTATTGTATGTACAATATATATGTATGTACAATATAAGGAACAAAATAATTTGTTTTAAAGGGGTTTAACCTTTTGTAATTCCATTATCATGAAAAAAGCTTTTTTATGCAAACAGATTCTGAATGATGGCATGGCCTGTAATGGTATTTCACCTTTATTCAGCTCTTTAACCCTGTCACTGTTTCTGTAATTTCTAGATGAGGAAAACCATTGCATATTCCAAGCAGGTCTGCTCACCAACATGATATTAATGAATAGTGGCACCACATCAAGTTTGGAGGAGGATCAGCCACAAGGAAGTTATTTATGTAACTTATTATTCCAGGCTGCAAACCAAGAAGCAATGGCTCTTAAACAGCCAGAGCCAAGAATTAGTAGAGCAAGGAATGTCTTATTCCTGACAAATCAATATAGTGAGACTTTTCACTTCATTCCACTGGAGTAATTAAAACATTTGTATCCAAGGGGATCCACAGGACATGATGCATAACCAGTTTTAGCCACCACCCACAACCATCTCTAAACAGAACTATAGCGAAGCATTTCCAGAAATCGCAGCCAAAAGGGACAAGTAAAACATAAAGCAGTGTTCTTCATTAATTCATGCAGAGGAGATCCATAGTGATGGCATATGCTTTGGTGGTATATTTTCTAATTGAAATAAAGTAGTACATAAAGTGTTCATAGGAGCAAGCAACCTAAGGTTTTAGCATATGCTCATGGAGAATTGTTGTAGGTATTATAGCATTACAGCTTATGAGGCCCACAATTTGACTTAATGGGTTAAATAAGTCTCTGTTGCTGTAATTACCAAAAGCAACAATGCATGTAATTAAAAAAATAAAATAATAAAGACGCTTTTTAAATGAAAAGATCTTCTGCTCCCTTCTAGTCAACACAAATCACTCTCCTTACATGGAAAACACTAATTATTGGTGCATGTTTTCTGTTTTCCACTACTTATTTTTATCTCCCTGAATCAAATATGTATACAGCTCTTTACTGAGTTAGTGATTTTATAAATCTTTATTGGTTTCCTACTGGGATAAATAAGAATTTAACTTAATTATATTCCCCTCTACTTTCTTGCTCTTCTTCTCTTTCATGTATTATCTATGCCCAGATGTAAGACTGCTCACTAAAATCTTTCTTAAGAAGTGAATCGCTTTATAAGTATATATGAGTCCTAACATATGCCATCATAGGCCATTTTGTTCACTACCTTTCCTTGAGTAAGATAAAATATAGGAAAATGCAAGAAGACTTCAGTTGTCTGGAATTCTTAAGGAATCTTGGTGGCATGAGTAACAAAAAGGCAAAGAAATATAAAAAAGAATGAGCAATCTAATTGTATATGACATCGCAATAAATATTAAATGTCTTTATAAACATGTCTTTGAAACTTGTTTTTCAAAGCAATGGGAAAATGTTACTTTTTGTTATGAAGAAAACATTGCTTTAGAATTACAAAATCTAGAAGAGATCAAAATATTTACATCAATGGTGCTGAAAACTTGGACTAACTTTTCCACTGAGAAGATTACATATGAATTTAAAAGGTGCTATATTTTAAGAAGGGAAAACCACAAGACCATTCAGGTATGACCCAAATCAAATCCCTTACGATTGTACAGTGAAAGTGACAAATAGATTCAAGGGATTAGATCTGATAGAGTGCCTGAAGAACTATGGACAGAAGTTCATGACATTGTACAATACACAGGGATCAAGACCACCCCCAAGAAAAAGAAATGTAAAAAAGCAAAATGGTTGTCTGAGGAGGACTTACAATACTGGTGGAAAGAAGAGAAGCTAGAAGCAAGGAAGAAAAAGAAAAATTTACCCATTTGAATGCAGAGTTCCAAAGAATATCAAGGAGAGATAAGAAAGCCTTCCTCAGTGATCAGTGCAAAAAAATAGAGTAACACAATAGAATGGGAAAGACTAGAGATCTCTTTAAGAAAATTAGAGATACCAAGGGAATTTCTCATGCAAGGATGGGCACAATAATGGACAGAAATGGTATGGAATTAACAGAAGCAGAAGATATTAAGACGAGGTGGCAAGAATACACAGAAGAACTATACAAAACAGACCTTCATGACCTAGATAATCATGATGGTGTGATCACTCACCTAGAGACAGACATCCTGGAATGCAAGTCAAGTGGGCCTTAGTAAACACCACTAGGAAGGAACGAAGCTAGTGAAGGTGATGGAATTTCAACTGAGCTCTTCCAAGTCCTAAAAGATGATGCTGTGAAAGAGCTGCACTTAGCATGCCAGCAAATTTGGAAAACTCAGCAGTGGTCACAGGACTGGAAAAGATCAGTTTTCATTCAATCAAAAAAGAAAGGCAAGGCCAAAGTATGCTCAAACTACCACACAATTGTACTCATCTCACATGCTAGTAAAGTAGTGCTCAAAATTCTCCAAGGCAGGCTTCACACAGTACATAAACTGAACTTCCAGATGTTCAAGCTGGTTTTAGAAAAGGCAGAGGAACCAGAGTTCAAATAGCCAACATCCACTGGATTATCAAAAAAGCAAGAGAGTTCCAGAAAAACATCTACTCCTGCTTTATTGACTATGCCAAAGCCTTTAACTGTGTGGATCACCACAAACTGTGGAAAATTCTTTAAGAGATGGGAATGCCAGAAACACAGTTAGAACTGGACATGCAACAACAGACTGGTTCTTCAGAAAAGGAGTATGTCAAGGCTGTATATTGTCACCCTGCTTATTTAACTTATGTGTGGAGTAAATCATGAGAAATGCTGGGCTAGATGAAGCACAAGCCAGAATCAAGATTGCCAGGAGAAATATCAATAACCTCAGATATACAGATGACACCAGCCTTATAGCAGAAAGTGAAGAACTAAAGAGTCTCTTGATGAAAGTGAAAGAGGAGAGTGAAAATGTTGGCTTAAAACTCAACATTCTGAAAATTAAGAGCATGACATCTGGTGCCATCACTTCATGGCAAATAGATGGGGAAATAGTGACAGATTTCATTTTGTGGAGTTCCAAAATCACCACAGATGGTGACTCAGTTCAGTTCAGTCGCTCAGTCGTGTCCGACTCTTTGCGACCCCATGAATCACAGCACGCCAGGCCTCCCTGTTCATCACCATCGCTCGGAGTTCACTCAGACTCACATCCAT
>SJYT01062930.1:0-24245 GCA_006410635.1 Cephalophus harveyi
TGTCTTATGTTTGGGCATTTCGCGTGTTAGCTATTCCACAATCTGGATTGCTAGCCCAAGTTAGTTCGCTTTGATCTCGAGTGGGCCTTCTGGACGCGCGCGGGTCGGGCGTTCTGGCCCGAGTCTTTGCATCCCACGCCTCCCGCGGCCCGTTCTTACAAAGCGTTGCAGTCCGTGGTTCCCGCCTCTCCCAGCCCAGCCCCCAGCTTGTTAGTGGCAGATGCTGGACGTGCGCGGGGCGAGTGTTCCGGTCGAGTCTTTGCAGCCCGCACCTCCCGTGGCCCGTTCTTACAATGCGCTGCAGCCCGCGGTTCCCGCCTCTCCCCGCCCAGCCCCCAACTTGTTAGTGGCGGATGCGGGCATCTGCGCTGTTTTTCCGCTGGGAGAGTTACTATTGGGCTTGTAATCTGTTGGTTTTAGTTAGCTATTTTTCCCTTCCTGTTATGCTGCCCTCTGTGCTTCCAGGGTTCGCCCCAGACACAGCAGCGAGAATGTTTCCTGGTGTTTGGAAACCTCTCTTCTTACGAGTCTCTTCCCGCGACGGGATTCCCTTCCCGGGACGGAGCTCCCTCCCTACCTCCTTTGCCTCTTTTTTCGTCTTTTATATTTTTTCCTACCTGTTTTTGAAGCCAATGATCTGCTTTTCCGGGTGTCTGATGTCCTCTGCCAGCATTCAGACGTTGTTTTGTGGAATTTACTCAGCGTTGAAATGTTCTTTTGATGAAATTGTGAGGGAGAAAGTGATCTCCCCGTCCTATTCCTCCGCCATCTTAGGACCGCCCCCCCATAGCTTTTCTTTGTAGGAGTAAGTGTCTTTTAATTTTGTGGCTGCAGTCACCATCTGCAGTGATTTTGGAGCCCCCAAAAATAAAGTCTCACTGTTTCCATTGTTTCCCCATGTATTAGCTATGAAGTGATGGGACAAGATGCCATGAGCTTCGTTTTTTGAATGTTGAAATTTAAGCCAGCTTTTTCACTATCCTTTTTTACTTTCATCAAGAAGCTCTTCAATTCCTCCTCTCTTACTGCCATAAGGGTGGTTTCGTCTGCATATCTGAGATTATTGCTATTTCTCCTGGCAATCCTGATTCCAGCTTGTGCTTCATCCAGACTAGCATTTTGCATGATGAATTCTGCATATAAGTTAAATAAGCATGGTGACAACATACAGCCTTGACACACTTCTCTCCCAATTTGGAATCAGTCCACTTTTTCTTTTCTGATTCTAATATTGATATTATGTAATTAATATTCAGAGTACCATACAGAAATATAATACATTGTCAAATATATGCATATCTATTTCTGAACACTATTATATTTCTTTGACCTGTTTGTCTCAGTCAGTTCAGTTCAGTTGCTCAGTCGTGTCCGACTCTTTGTGACCCCATGAATTGCAACATGCCAGGCCTCCCTGTCCATCACCAACTCCTGGAGTTCACTCAGACTCATGTCCATCGAGTCAGTGATGTCATCCAGTCATCTCAGCCTCTGTCATCCCCTTCTTCTCCTGCCCCCAATCCCTCCCAGCATCAGAGTCTTTTCCAATGAGTCAACTCTTCACATGAGGTGGCCAAAGTACTGGAGTTTCAGCTTTAGCATCATTCCTTCCAAAGAAATCCCATGGCTGATCTCCTTCAGAATGGACTGGTTGGATCTCCTTGCAGTCCAAGGGACTCTCAAGAGTCTTCTCCAACACCACACTTCAAAAGCATCAATTCTTCACAATATACAGCCTTGACGTACTCCTTTTCCTATTTGGAACCAGTCTATTCTTCCATGTCCAGTTCTAAGTGTTCCTTCCTGGCCTGCATACAGATTTCTCAAGAGGCAGGTCAGGTGGTCTGGTATTCCCATCTCTTTCAGAATTTTCCAAAGTTTATTGTGATCCACACAGTCAAAGGCTTTGGTAAAGTCAATAAAGCAGAAATAGATATTTTTCTGTAACTCTCTTGTTTTTTCCATGATCCAGCAGATGCTGGCAATTTGATCTCTGGTTTCTCTGCCTTTTCTAGAACCAGCTTGAACATCAAGAAGTTCACGATTCATGTATTGCTGAAGCCTGGCTTGGAGAATTTTGAGCATTACTTTACTAGCATGTGAGATGAGTGCAATTGTGCGGTAGTTTGAACATTCTTTGGCATTGCCTTTCTGTAGAATTACACTGCTAGCAATTTATTTTTAATTGCTCCACATTACATTTATTTATAAATTTGCCAATACATTATACACACCTATCTGTACAAATTTTAGAATCAGTTAAAACATATATGTGTGTGTAAATCTATTGGTTTTTAAATAATATCTCATCAAAATTATAGAATATAATAAAAGGAATTGATAACTTTAGAAAATATATTTATATTCAATATTTATATTCTAAAAATGGGCTTAATATTTTCCTGTCCTCATAGTTGCAAACATCTCTTTCATATATATATCATTCATATTTTGTTTCTACATATTTTAATTCATTCATTTCCTATGTGTGCTTATTATTCAGTTCGGTTATCTCACTGGTTGTTTATTTGGTTTATTTGTTGTTTTCTGTTTCTTTTTTTCCCCCTACAATTTATTTCTAAAGCCTTTTCGTGGGGAACAGCAAGGTAGGGGTACTTGGTGGCAGGATCCAGAAGAACCTAATGCAAGATAAGGCGAAGTGCATGCCAGCTGTTGGACTGGCACGGGATGTTGGAGCCAAAGCAGGTTGGAGGTGTTCTGCCAAGTCCAAGATAGGGGAGGGTACAGCCGGCCAGGAAGGGGAAGGGGACTGTCCAGGCCAGGGGAGGGACTCCTGCCAGAAATAGGAGTTGATTTTAGTCAAGAATACTGATCAAGTGAATTCAAGAGTAAGGGTAATGGAAGCAGGTTTCTTTCTCATTGAAAAGGAAGTTATATACATCAGGAGAAGGAGAAATGAGTATGTCAATATTTTATTTGTAGGTTTATTTATTTATTAATGCATAGATAAAAATGCTCCTTAGCTTTCTCCACTGAAAGGATTGAGGAAAACCAATACTCCAAGTAGAAACTGTGCATGAAATATATTATTATATAAAAAAGCAAGGAGATGCTCAAAGAATGAAGAGCACGTGTCAGCAAGACTCAGAATCCAGATGGAATGAGTTCTCTCTGAGCACACTGGTAGCTCATTGAGTCCGTTTGGAAATGCCACTTCTTTTATATTGTGTTTTAATCTTATTTTAAGAGATCTTCACCTGCATAGAAATGATGAAGCAACTGTCATGTACATTTATTCGTTTGGGAAAAATTTCTTGAAACTTTTTTACCTTACGTTTTTTCATCCATTAATTTATTTATTTTAATTGGAGGATAATTACTTTACAATACTGTGGTGGTTTTTGCCATACACCAACACGAATCAACCACTGGTGCACATATGTCCCCCCATCTTGAACCCCCCTCCACCTACCTCGCCACCCTATCCCTCCAGATTGTCCCAGAGCACAGACTTTGAGTGCCCTCTTTATACATCAAACTTGCACTTGTCATCTGTTTTACATGTGGTAATATACATGTNGGTTTTTGCCATACATCAACACGAATCAACCACTGGTGCACATATGTCCCCCCATCTTGAACCCCCCTCCACCTACCTCGCCACCCTATCCCTCCAGATTGTCCCAGAGCACAGACTTTGAGTGCCCTCTTTATACATCAAACTTGCACTTGTCATCTGTTTTACATGTGGTAATATACATGTTTCAATGCATTCTCTGTAGATATGTAAATAGTTTCATTGTGCTGATAACCAGAGAACTTTTGTAAAGACATATTAGCTTTTTGTGAGGAAGTGTGAAACATAGAAAAAAACTCATTCCACAAAATGAAGTTTCATCAGTGGCAGCTTGGCTGCTGTGAGAGTTAGCTGCAGAAAGAACGGGAATAGGGGGCATCTCTTTGAGCCTCTTTGCAGGTCAAACAGCACTTATGTGCAGTGCACATTTGGGGTTCCTTAATATAGATTATGACCAGTGCATTCTCTTGGCAAAATTCTATTAGCCTTTGCCATGCTTCATTCCGTATTCCAAGGCCAAATTTGCCTGTTACTCCAGGTGTTTCTTGACTTCCTACATTTACATTCCAGTACCCTATAATGAAAAGGACAACTTTTTCAGGTGTTAGTTCTAAAAGGTCTTATAGGTCTTCATAGAACCGTTCAACTTCAGTTTCTTCGGCATTACTGGTAGGGGCATAGTCTTGGGTTACTGTGATATTGAATGGCTTGCTTTGGAAATACTAGGCTAGAGGAAACGCAAGCTGAATATAGATTGCTGAGAAAATTATCAATAACCTCAGATATGCAGATGACATCACCTTAATGGCAGAAAGTGAAGAAGAACTAAAGAGCCTCTTGATGAAAGTGAAGGAGGAGAGTGAAAAAGTTGGCTTAAAGCTCAACATTCAGAAAACTAAGATCATGACATCCAGCCCCATCACTTCATGGCAAATAGGTGGGGAAACAGAGGAAACAGTGGCTGACTTTATTTTTCTGGGCTCCAAAATCACTCCAGATTGTGATTGTAGCCATGAAATTAAAAGACGCTTACTCCTTGGAAGGAAAGTTACGACCAACCTAGACAGCATATTAAAAAGCAGAAACATTACTTTGCCAACAAAAGTCCATCTAGTCAAGGCTATGGTTTTTCCAGTGGTCATGTATGGATATGAGATTTGGACTATAAAGAAAGCTGAGAACCAAAGAATTGATGCTTTTGAACTGTGGTGTTGGAGAAAACTCTTGAGAGTCCCTTGGACTGCAAGGAGATCCAATTAGTCCATCCTAAAGGAGATCAGTCCTGGGTGTTCATTGGAAGGACTGATGTTGAAGCTGAAACTCCAATACTTTGGTCACCTGATATGAAGAGATGACTCATTTGAAAAGACCCTGATGCTGGGAATGATTGAGGCCAGGAGGAGATGGGGATAATAGAGGATGAGATGATTGGATGGCATCACCGACTCAATGGACAGGGGTTTGGGTGGACTCCGGGAGTTGGTGATGAACAGGGAAGTGTGGTGTGCTGCAGTTCATCGGGTCACAAAGAGTTGGACACGACTGAGCAACTGAACTGAACTGAGTATAGATTATTGGTTTCCCAGGTGGGGTTAGTGGTAAAGAAACTGATTGCCAGTACAGGAGACATCAAAGACACAGATTCTATTTCTGGATCAGGAAAATGGAGGGTGCTCCAGTATGCTTGCCTGGAGAACCTCATGAACAGAAGAGCCTGTCCACAGGGTCACACAGAGTCAGACACAACTGAAGCGACTTAGCATGTACACATGCAATACAGCTTATATAAGAGCAAAATCCCCCTGCACTCAAGGCAAGGTTGTCATTACTGAGTTGCATTTACTGAGAGTCACCAATGCAAAATTATGCAGTATTATTTCTGCCACACTGCAGCACTACAAGCCACACTTTCTTTGTATCTTGCACTCTCCAGGTCTTGCCACATAACCATAGCCACTGTTCACCAAATGTTTACAGATTAGATCAAAATTTTCCTAACATTACCCACTAGATGTATATATTTCAGTTGAAAGGCAAGGCATAGAAAGGGGAAGCTCTCAGAGCATTGTCATCCAAGTATTTTTGGTTCAACAAATGGCTTTGGGTATCCTAAAGAAAACATAAGGAATTTGACTAACAAGGTGGGTGGTTGCATGGAAATGAGAACCTCGATATCAGTCATCCAACCACTGTTGTTAAAGCAACATGAAACACTTGGATTTTAAACAAAAAATTAATATCAGGCCTATTTCAATAAAATCAATTTAGTGTTTCTTGTTATCTAATATAATAGCCTTAAATTAAGCTTATATGCTAGTGGAGAGAGTGTTTTGTTACCAATGTCTTTGCCCTGCATAAATCAACACACTAAGCCTTCTTATACTGTGAAGTGAAGTGAAGTCGCTCAGTCGTGTCCTACTCTTTGAGACCCCATGGACTGTAACCCGCCAGGCTCCTCTGTCCATGGGATTCTCCAGGAAAGAATATTGGAGTGGGTTGCCATTTCCTTCTTCAGGGGATCTTCCCAACCCAGGGATCGAACCTGGGTCTCCTGCATTGCAGGCAGATGCTTTATCCTCTGAGCCACCGGGGAATCTTATACTGCAGTATCTGCCATTCTTCCTAACATATTATCGAGGTTTTCACAAAATTTGGTTAGTCTGTGCAATTGTCGTGTGTGTACTTGGTGCTATTGCTAAACTGTCTGAAATCAATTATGAACCAAGCAAATAACAGTGTAAGTTTTTAAGTGGAAGTTGGGAATCATCTCATATACAATTGATATGTCTGTTTAAGATTCTTTCAGAGTAGTAAAGAGTTTAATGGAAATTCTTCCCAAGTGCAGTGAGAGAATATCACTTAGACATCTGCCTTCCACTTACATTCATAACAACAGGGTTAAACTCAGCAGCTAGTCCTTCTTTTATTGGAGAGAATGAACATGTGGACATAGTGTGGAAAGGGGAGGATGGGACGAATTGGGAAACTAGGATTGACATTTATACACCACCGTGTGTGAAACAGATAGCTGATGGGAACCTCTATAAAGCCCAGGAAGCTCAGTCTGGTGTTCTGTGATGATGCAGAGGGCTGGGGCAGGACAGGACAAGAGGGAGGTCCAAAGGGAAGGGATATGTGTATGCATGTGGCTGATACACTTCATTGTACAGTAGAGACTAACACAATTCTGTAAAGCAATTATACACCTTACATTTCAAATTATTATCTGAAAAAAGCTTGCTGTTTCTGTTCAGACACAGTCCGAGGGGATATGTGGTACCAGTGGGAAAGTTCTGTAACTTTCATTTTAAAAAGTGCAAAAACAGTAGTAATCTGATAAGAAAAACTTATCCCAAAACTCGGCTGGTATAGTAAGTTTTATGTGATCCTGAGTTCAAAGAAGATAGAGCAAGAGAAAAAGAATACACTGTAAATTTTGTTTCTCTATCAGTCACACCACGTAAAGAAACTATAAAAGTTTATCATGTGCTAAGTTTTCCACTTTGACTGAACTGTAAACCCAGCTTTAAATGACATTGTGTTCCGAGCTGCTGGCTCCAAAACGTTGTAAAGTGAAGGAGGTGCAGCGTGGGGACAGCATTTTGCTTGTGGCAACACTTGCGTGTTTCAACAGCTTTCCCTTTGTTGAGAGTCACCTTGAGTGGATGGTGATGCCTGAATCCCCACAGACTGAGAGCATCTGTAACTTCCATCCTAATATTTCCTCGGATATAGTCAAAGTTTCTTCTGTAAGAACAGAGTCAAAAAAAAAAAAAAGAGAGAAAGCTGGCGTTCAGAAGTCAGGTCATGGGCAAATCCAAAGTTTAATTAAAATATCACTAGCTAGGATAGCTCTTTGCTTTTTCCATTTGTGAGGACAGATGCCCATGAATTCACAGCCATGTGCAGTACATATTTGAGAGTAGTTTTGTCAAAACTAGACACCCATTCATTCATTTAATGAAAATGTTAAAAGTGTCCTATGGAATATGGCACCATGCTCTATATTGTAGGATACCATGCTGGTGCAGTTTCTGTGAAATGGAAGAACTAAACTGCCTAGTCAACTTAAAGATTAAATGTTTTTATTGCCATAAAATGCTCTCAGAGTCTGACTGAGGTAAAACTGTAGTAGCAGTGTTAGTAGTATTAATAATAGTAATAACTGTGATTACTACCATTTATTAAGTAGCCATCATAAGCCAAATATTGTGCTACATCATTTATCTCATTTAATAACTAAGTAGATATGTGTATCCCGCTTCCTCAGCTTGGGTTATAATCAATATCACTGCACAGTGTGACCCCACATCCTCATAGCGTGCAGATTTGCATCGAGAACAATTACTCATGACTTATTCCTCTACTGTGGTATACAATACCTGTGGGCATTTAAACACTAGTCAAGGCTATGACTACTGGAAAAACCATAGCCTTGACTAGACAGACTTTAGTCAGCATATTCAAAAGCAGAGATGTTACTTTGCCGACTAAGTTCCATCTAGTCAAGGCTATGGTTTTTCCTGTGATCATGTATGGATGTGAGAGTTGGACTGTGAAGAAGGCTGAGCACCAAAGAATTGATGCTTTTGAACGGTGGTGTTGGAGAAGACTCGTGAGAGTCCCTTGGACTGCAAGGAGATCCAACCAGTCCATTCTGAAGGAGATCAGGCCTGGGATTTCTTTGGAAGGAATGATGCTAAAGCTGAAACTCCAGTACTTTGGCCACCTCATGCGAAGAGTTGACTCATTGGAAGACTTTGATGCTGGGAGGGATTGGGGACAAAAGGAGAAGGAGAAGATAGAGGATGAGATGACTGAATGGCATCACTGACTTGATGGATTTGAGTTTGGGTAAACTCTGGGAGTTGGTGATGGGCAGGTAGGCCTGGCGTGCTGTGATTCATGGGGTCACAAAGAGTCGGACACGACTGAGCGACTGAAATGAACTGAACTGAGGGTAGGTGCTCTTTATTCTCCTAGCTCTCTGGAAATGTGGGCATTCACAAAATGTTGTTTAGTTGCTAAGTTATGTCTGACTCTTTGCAACTCCATGGACTGTAGCCCGCCAGGATCCTTTGTCCATGGATTTCCCAGGCAAGAATACTGGAGTGGTATTCCATTTCCTTCTCCATGGAATCTTCCCAATGCAGGGATTGAACCTGCTTCTCCTGCATTGGCAGGTGGGTTCTTTACCACTGAGCCACCTGAGAAGCTATTCACAAAATACCAAGAATGTCTCATTCAGGTTCTGGAGGACCCAGAAACTGCCCTTTCTATATACACCATTATATCCCAAAAGGATAGAGCAGAAGATTGGCAGGTTTGTGAATGTTGTGACAGGAGCTTGAATGAATGAGTGAAGTCGCTCAGTCGTGTCCGACTCTTTGCGACCCCATGGACTGTAGCCCACCAGGCTTCTCCCTCCATGGAATTCTCCAGGCAAGAGTACTGGAGTGGGTTGCCATTTCCTTCTCCAGTGGATCTTCCCGATGCAGGGATCGAACCCGGGTCTCCTGCATTCCAGGCAGACGCTTTAACCTCTGAGCCACCAGGGAAGCCCTGAGGTAGTGTAGTATGTTGTTATTGTTGTTCAGTTGCTCAGTTTTGTCCAACTCTTTGCAACTCCAAGGAATGCAGCAAACCAGGCTTCCCTGCCCTTCACTGTCTCCCAGAAATTGTTCAGACTCATGTCCATTAAATCAGTGATGCCATCCAACCATCTTATCTTCAGCTGCCTCCTGTGCAGCTTGCCTTCAATATTTCCTAGTATCAGGGTCTTTTCTAATGAGTCAGCTCTTTGCATCAGGTAGCCAAAGTATTGGAGCTTCAGCTTCAGCATCAGTCCTTCCAATGAACATTCAGTGTTGATTTCTTTTAGGATTGACTGGTTTGATCTCCTTGATGTCCAGGGGATACTCAAGAGTGTAGTACGTAACGTTCAGTAATTTTCAGAGTTTGTCATTTTAATCTCAGGCAGAAACAGGCTTATGGAGAGGCAGAGTTGATGGTTATCTCACACTTAGAGTTTGAAAAGTGTCACAAACAGCACACTAATACTGATCCCATCCAGAAATATCTTGCCTTCTAAACAAAGGTGTTTCATGGCCAGGATCAGAATCAACTCAAACTAGCAAGCAAAAGGGGAGAAAGTTTACTCTTTCCTTAACTGGGAAGTCTGGGGATGATTCAGGCATAACATCCAGGTTCACAAACATGCTGTTGACTTTTTTCTCTCCCTCCCTCCCTCTCTCTCTCTCATATGTGCATACACATATACATACAGACACAGATAGATATACAGAGAGACAGGCATGCACGCATGCACATACACACACACATATACACACAACCTTAATGTACCAGCGATGTTACTGCTGTTGCCATTCCCATTCAGTTCTTATGCAGACAAGATTACTTAACAGTCAGGCAAAGTGGTCTAGACAGCTTGGGAGTAGCATCCTTCCAAGGTTGTAAATATCTCTGGGGAAAAATATCCTTTATAATATCCATTTATGTTCCTTACAAGATGCTGAATTTAAGCAGGTTCCCTCCTACATGATCTACATTTGAGGAACTACAGAGAACAAATTAGAGGAAGCTGTGAGGCAGCCTAAGGAAGAACTAAATGTTGTTTGAAGTGTTCTATGTTGGGCTGCAGGGCACTGCAGCCTCAGGCAGGGGGTGCTTTAAAAAAATAGTAAGGCAATTGAAAAGCAGCTCTTAGTTCTCCTTGTTGCCTTGGGAAATGACTATTCTGGGGGAATTGGTGCCAATGCTCAAACATCTGTGTATAGGATGTCTAGAAAAGTATCATCAGGGAAGCAGGGAAACCTTGTTTGAGAAAGGTTTTGATATAAACTTTTCCCAAAGCAATTTGCTCAAACCTCTACTCCCCAGCTCCTGCTCTTTTGCAAGAGAGAGATTCAATGAAAGGAGGACTTCCTCCTAGTGTTGTTTCTTTCTGACTATTCTACATACTGCATTTCATTTTGAGATGTTGAATACACTTGAATTTCTATAAAAGGTCTACTAGGACTAAATGAGATTTTATTGATTCTATAGATCAATTTTGGAGAAAGAGATGTTTAACAATAGTGGGCCCTTAGACTCATGAACAAGTTGTATCTCTCTGTTTAGGCTTTTTTTTTTTTTTTTTTTTTAATCAGTAATGTATAGTAGTTTTTACTGTGTAGTTCTTGGAAAATTTTGTTATACTTAGTATTTTCACATTTCAATGTTATAGAGATGGTCCTGGTTTTAAATTAAATGTCTTATTGTTTGTAGCTACTATATATAAAATAAATAGCATTTTGTACATTGATTTTCTATCCTGCAAACTTGTAAAAATCACTTGTTAGTTTAGGTAGCTTTGATGTATTTTCCATCAAGTTTTCTATGTAAGAAATCATATTGTCAACAAATAAAACATACTTCTTTTTTTTTTTTTTTTTCAATTTGGATGACTTTTTAACAGTTTTTTAAAAAGGAACTCTTGCATACTGTTAGTGGGAATGTAAATTGGTGCAGCCACTATGGAAAACATAATGGGGTTCCCAAAAAACTAAAAGTAGGACAATCATGTGATCTAGTAATTCAACTACTAGGTATATATATGAATAAAATGAAAACATTAATTCAAAAAGATAAATATACCCAAATATTCAAAGCAGCAATTTTTACAATGGCCACAATATAGAAGCAAAATTCATGTGTCCTGTTGACACATGAATGGATAAGGAGAATATTGTATAGACATATATATGAGGTGAGGTGAGGTGAAGTCGCTCAGTCGTGTCCGACTCTTTGCGACCCCATGGACTGTAACCTACTAGGCTTCTCCGTCTGTGGGATTCTCCAGGCAAGAATACTGGAGTGGATTGCCATTTCCTTCTCCAGGGGATCTTCCCGACCCAGGGATCGAACCCAGGTCTCCCGCATTGGAGGCAGACACTTTAACCTCTGAGCCACCGGGAAGCCCCATATATACAATGTAATATTATTCAACCATAAAAAAGAATGAAATATTCCCATTTGCAGTTAAGTTGGACAAACTAGAGAATACTAGACTTATTGAAATGTCAGAGAAAGACAAATGTTAAATATGTATCACTTATATGCAGAATTTAAACTATAAAACAAATGAATGTATATAATAAAACAGAAACAGACTCACAGATATAGAAAACAAACTAGTGGTTGCCAATAGGGAGAGGGAAAGGGAAAGAGGTGAGATATGGGCATGGGATTAAGATATACAGACTTCTTTGTATAAAATATATATATATATATATATATATATGGTACAGCACAGGGAAAAATAGCTATTATTTTGTACTAACTGTAAATGTGTTTCCCTGATGATTTTTGACATTGACTACTTTTTCATATATGTGTTGGCCATTTGCATTTTTTCTTTAGAGAAATATTTATTCAAGTCCACTGACCATTTTTTAACTTGGTTTTCTGCTACTGAGTTGTACGAATTTGTTATATATTTTAGGTATCAATTCCTAACAGATTTGGGGCTTGCAGATACTGTTTTCTCACTCCAAAGTTTGCCTTTTCATTTTATTGATTTATTTTCTTGCTGTGCAGAAGCATTTTAGTTTCTGTAGTCCCAATTGTTAGTGTTCGCTTTTTTGGTCCTTTAGTGTCATATTTAACAACTCATTCACAAGACCAGTGTCAACAATTTTACCATCTATGTTTTCTTCTAAGAGTTTTTCAGTTTCAAATCTTATATTTGTCTTTAATCTATTTTGAGTTAATTGTATAGGGTGTAAGGAAAGGGTAAAAATTCACTCTTTTGCCTGTAGCTGTCCAGTTTTTCCAGCACCATTTGTTGAAGAGATTATCCTTCCCCTATTGTTTCTTAGCTAATAACCAAGAAGATCCCACTGTAATCCTGCCTCTCTTGTCAAAGAACAGTTGACTTTAAATGCATAAGTTTATTTCTGGATACTTTTTGCTTCTTCATTGGTCTAACATGCCTGTCTTTATGCCAGTACCATATTGCTTTGATTACTAAACCTTTGTTTTATATTTTGAAGTCATGTAGTGTGGTAATTCCAGCTTTCTTTTTTTCTCAGTATTGTTTTAGCTATTTGGGATCTTTGTGGTGCCATAATTTTTAAGATTTTCTTTTAGCTTCCATAAACATGTTTTTTAAGATTTTTATCCTAATTCTTACCTTACTGTTCTGGCTAAAACCACCAGTACTTAAGTATTGAAAGGAAATATTTTTACTTATTCCTAATTTTAGGAGAAAACATTCAATTTTTCACTATTGAGTGATATTAGGTGTTGGTTTTTATACATGCTGTCTGTGAGTTTTGAGAAGTTTCCTCCTATACCTAGCTTTTAAAGATTATTTTTAAAATATTTCAGATTTTGTTAAATAATTGTTCTGAGTTGATTGAGATGATCACATGGTTGAGTTTCTGAATATGGCGAATTATACTGATTATTTTGGAATGTTAAGCCATTACTGGGATAAGTCCTATTTGGTCATAAGGAAATTTTTTATGAAATTTAGTGTTTCCTAGAAGGAAATGGCAACCCACTCCAGTGTTCTTGCCTGGAGAATCCCAGGGACAGGGGAGCCTGGTGGGCTGCCGTCTATGGGGTCTCACAGAGTCGGACACGACTGAAGCGACTCAGCAGCAGCAGTACTTTTTTGAGCAAGCTGTTAATATTAATAACCTCATATCTGTCTTCTGGAGTTGTTCAATTTCCTTATAGGAAAAAAATCCTCTAATCTCATGTTGAAAAGTAAACTCTTGTTTAACAGAGTTTTATCTATTAGATAAATAGATAATTACTAATCAAAAATATACCTTCTACCTTCAGTCTTAGGAGAAGATTAAAAGAAAAATTATGTCATCAATCTTAATATTGTTTTAGTTCCAAAGACAGGTGTGATATATTTAATAAAAGTTCCTGAAGCTAAAGGGTGTACCAAAAAAAAAAAAAAAAAATTGTGTCAAAGCTCAGGAAGTACAGTTAGACCAATTAGACACCATGGTCTCCCCACATATCCTATCCAGGTCAGCATCTGTCCATCTATCCCTAAATTTGGGGGGATAATAAGGTTTCCGTCTGAAGATAGTGAGCAAGAGATACTCCAGTCCAGGGAGCGTTTAACACAGCAAGGTGCAAGATGTGGACTAGTCAACCATGCCAAAATGAGTATATGAACTTTCCATATTGAATAGTGAGACAATTGCTGGTGCCCTCTGGAACTTAGCTGAACGATTACTGCTAAATGAGAGTTTACTTTTCACCATGGGAGTAGAAGATTTTTTTTCCTATAAGGAAATTGAACAACTCCAGAAGAAAGATATGAGGTTATTAATATTTACGGCTTGCTCAAAAAAGTACTAAGTCAAATACACCAGTTTCCAAGATCCGCTCATGCATAGAGAGCATCAATGACCTTGTAATCACCTTATTATTAAACATGTGTTAGTTGCTCAGTCGTGTCTGACTCTTTGCAACCCATGGACTGTGGCCCTCCAGATTCTTCTGTCCATGGAATTCTCCAAGCAAGATTCTTCCTGGATCTTCCTGTGTCAGGGGATCTTCCTGACCCAGGGATTGAACCTGGCTCTCCTGCTTTGCAGGCAAATTCTTTACCATCTGAGACACCAGGGAAACCCCATAGTATTAAATAAAAACAGACCAAAGATGAATATGAAACATCTAAGAAAACTCTTCACCATGAAATATTGCAACAAATCAAATAATTAAAATAGAAACACAAAGTAAATCGAGATGATACAGGCAGTATAATAAAATGCCAAAAGAAATAGTACAGACATTTTTAATAATGTAATAATAAAGAGTTCTTAGAAATTAAAAATAACATAGATGGATTTTTTTAAAGACCTAATTTTAGGGTTGAAAGTTAAAGAGATTCTCTTAAAATAAATCTAAATTAGCATCAAAAAATAAGGAAATTAGAATAGTAATCCCAAAATTTCAATACCAGACTGAGAGTTAACATATTACCTTATTATAATTCTTATGATATTGAAAATAATTTTGGGTATTTTCTTTATCTTTCATTATGGAAATATGAAGATTCCTTAACAACCACAAGCACGTTAAGTGCTAAAAACAGGATCCAACATGTATTCCTTATTTTTTCCTGCTTTTTCTACTGGAAAGACTTTAAAAGTTATGCCATGTTATTCACATAACATGTGGATCTGAGTGGTTTATTTAAATGTCCTTTTTGACAGAAGTCAATACTGTGTATGTTTTGTCTGTTATCTCACAGTGACCTCTGTGTAAGCTGCATATTTTATGTCATCATCTCTAAAATGATAAATTATTTCACAATGATTAAAAACTTTTCTTTCTCCAATTGGTCTCCAAACACTAGAACTTGAGCTTCATTGTTCTTTGAAACTTCCTAGTGTCTTAAGCCTGAAAAGGATGCTAACTCCCTTATTACCCCGGTGCTCACCAAGCCCAGGGATTGTTTCAGTAGCCTATCCTGGCACAGCTGTATTCTTTCTACCCCCACATTATAAAGAAGCTATAAGATCATAATTGGTTATTTCCCAGATATCTTCCAATAGAAACACAGATAAATATCTGGGAAGTATTCAAGTGTAAATAGCAGAAGTGCCATTTTCATGTCAAACAGCTGGATATTTTTCCTCAGGAATAGAATATTTATGACTTGCAGTTATAAACCATTTGGGAATAAATTACTCCTCAGGAATTTAAGTTGTCAATAACAAAGCAGTGCATTTTGACTCAGCTTTCATTGAGGCAAGTGATGAATTAAAAATACGCTATTGCATCCTACTGCCTGTGAATAGCTCACAATCATGTCTTAGAGTCTTAAATAATTAAATTATAACTAGCTGATAAAATTTTTAAAAGCAATTCATATTTCATTTGATAAGGTCAATTTTTGTGGATACTTGCATAAAAAATTATTTAAAAATTGACAGTGACAGTCACTTCAATAGTAAAGGGAATTCATTGGTATATATAACTGAGAATCTGAAAATGACTGATTTCAGACAAAGCTTGATACAATACCACAAATAAAGTCACAAAAGACCATTTCCTTCCAGGTCTACACTCTTTGTTTGTAGTAAATGTGTGACTCTTAAGTTTCACACAGATAAAGTCTCCAGTCTGTATGCTGAATGGTAGTTGCTCAGTTGTGTCTGAATCTTTGCAAACCCCTGGGGAGTATAACCCACCAGGTTCCTCTGTCCATAGAATTCTCCAGGCAAGAATACTATAGTGGGTTGCTATTCCCTCCTCCAGGGGATCTTTCTGACCCAGGGATTGAACCCAGGTCTCCTGCATTGCAGGCAGATTCTTTATCATCTGATATCCCTGTAAAAGTTTCCTTCCATCTCCTAAATTAGCTGTGCAGTTCAGTTCAGTCGCTCAGTCGTGTCCAACTCTTTTAGACCCCATGAATTGCAGCACGCTGGGCCTCCCTGTCCATCACCAACTCCTGGAGTTCACTCAGACTCATGTCCATCAAGTCAGTGATGCCATCCAGCCATCTCATCCTCTGTCGTCCCCTTCTCCTCCTGCCCCCAATCTCTCCCAGCATCAGAGTCTTTTTCAATGAGTCAACTCTTTGCATGAGGTGGCCAAAGTATTGGAGTTTCAACTTTAGCATCATTCCTTCCAAAGAAATCCCAGGGCCGATCTCCTTCAGAATGGACTGGTTGGATCTCATTGCAGTCCAAGGGACTCTCAAGAGTCTTCTCCAACACCACAGTTCAAAAGCATCAATTCTTTGGCGCTCAGCCTTCTTCACAGTCCAGCTCTCACATCCATACATGACCACTGGAAAAACCATAGCCTTGATTAGACGGACCTTAGTCAGCAAACTAATGTCTCTGCTTTTGAATATGCTATCTAGGTTGGTCATAACTTTTCTTCCAAGGAGTAAGCGTCTTTTAATTTCATGGCTGTAGTCACCATCTGTAGTGATTTTTGAGCCCAAAAAAATAAAGTCTGATACTGCTTCCACTGTTTCCCCATCTATTTCCCATGAAGTGATGGGACCAGATGCCATGATCTTTGTTTTCTGAATGTTGAGCTTTAAACCAACTTTTTCACTCTCCTCTTTCACTTTCATCAAGAGGCTTTAGCTGTGGTATATGCTTATCCTTAAATTCATCATTACTGATAGTAAGAGAACCATCAGTTCAGTTCAGTTCAGTCACTCAGTCATGTCCAACTCCTTGCAGCCCCGTGAATCACAGTACGCCAGGCCAAAGAACCATACTTGGTGGCTGATCCTACTTCCTTGAAGAACATTTTTCAGAACACAGATATGTCTTATTAGTGGGCTATAAAATCAGTATATCATTTTTCTATACCATTTAAAAGTAATATTCTATAATAGAATAAATAGGAAGTTATGACAGTGAGTGCATGAAAGTCGCTCATTCGTGTTCAATTCTTTGCAACCTCATGGACAGTATAGTCCATGGAATTCTCCAGGCTGGAAGAGTTGAGTGGGTAGCCTTTCCCTTTTCCAGGAGGTCTCTACCCAGGGATTGAAAGCTGTGACAATTCATTTCAGGTGGATTCTTTACCAGCTGAGCCACAAGGGAAGCCCAAGAATACTGGAGTGCGTAGCCTATCTCTTCTCCAGAGGACCTTGAATCACACTTAATTGCAGTACCTGTATTTGTCTATTATTTTATGAATAGCAAGTAGTTTCCGAAATACTTTTGTGTGTGTGTGTGTGTGTGTGTGTGCTCTCTGTGTGTGTTTGTGTGTGTATGAACTTCAGTTCAGTTCAGTCACTCAGTCATGTCTGACTCTTTGTGACTCCTTGGATTGGAGCATGCCAGGCTTCCCTGTCCATCACCAACTCCTGCAGTTTGTGAAAACTCATGTCCATCAAGTCGGTGATGCCATCCAACCATCTCATCCTCTGTCATCCCCTTCTCCTCCTGCCTTCAATCTTTCCCAGCATCAGTGTCTTTTCCAATGAGTCAGCTCTTCGAATCAGGTGGCCAAAGTACTGGAGTTTCAGCTCAGCATCAGTTCTTCCAGTGAATATTCACGACTGATTTTCTATAGGATTGACTGATTTTCTATAAGATTCCCTGGTGGCTCAGACAGTAAAGCGTCTGCCTGCAATGCAAGTGACCTGGGTTTGATCCCTGGGTCAGGAAGATCCCCTGAAGAAGGAAATGGCAACCCAATCCAGTACTCTTGCCTGGAAAATCTCATGGATGGAGGAGCCTGGTAGGCTACTGTCCATGGGATCACAAAGAGTCGGACACAACTGAGCGACTTCTCTCTCTGTTGACTGGTTTGATCTCTTTGCAGTCCAAGAGACTCTCAAGAGTCCTCTTCAACACACAATTTAAAAGCATCAATTCTTTGTTATTCAGCTTTCTTTATAGTCCAACTCTCACATCCATACATGACTGCTGGAAAAACCACAGCTATGACTAGGTGGACGTTTGTTGACAAAGTAATGTCTCTGCTTTTTAAAATGTTGTTTAGGTTGGTCATAGTTTTTTTTCCAAGGAGCAAGTGTCTTTTAATTTTGTGGCTGCAGTCACCATCTGCAGTGATTTTGGAGCACAGAAAAATAGTCTCTCACTGTTTCCATTGTTTCCCCAGCTATTTGCCATGAAGTAATGGGACTAGATGCCATGATCTTAGTTTTCTGAATGTTGAGTTTTAAGCCAACTTTTTCACTCTCCTCTTTCACTTTCATCAAGAGGGGCTTTAGTTCTTCTTCACTTTCTGCCATAAAGGTGGTGTCATCTGCATATCTGAGGTTATTGATATTTCTCTCAGCAGTCTTGATTTCAGCTTGTGCTTCATCCAGCCCAGCATTTCTCGTGCTGTACTCTGCATATAAATTAAATAAACAGGGTGACCATATACAGCCTTGACATACCCCTTTCCCTATAAGTGTGTAACTTACTGTTCTTCTATAGGATACTGTGCAGAAGCTTAACATATTATTTGGCCTGTGAATATACAAGATCAGTGTGCCATTTGAAAAGTAGAATGGGTATTGTTCAAAACAATCTGAAAGCCACAATATGATATTTATTTATCGCCTATTATTTTTATATGGAGAAGGAAATGGCAACCCACTCCAGTATTCTTGCCTAGAGAATCCTGTGGACAGAGGCGCCTGGGGGGCTGCTGTCCATAGGGTCTCAAAGAGTTGGACACTACTGAAGCAGCTTAGCATGCATGCATGCATTGGAGAAGGAAATGGCAACACACTGCAATATCCTTGCCTGGAGAATCCCAGGGATGGAGGAGCCTGATGGGCTGCCATCTATGGGGTCTCACACAGTCGGACACGACTGAAGCAACTTAGCAGCAGCAGCAGCTTTTATAACATATGCTAAAGAAAAAGCTGTGACAATTCTAAAAATGTTTACTCTTTTGAAGCATGTAATTTTACTGTTATATTTAAATAATTTATTCTGAAACCATTCCATGCCCTCCCTTGTTTTAAATGAAATACTATGTGTGAAACATCCAGCATATTTTTTGGGTAGCAGAAAGACTAAAGGACCAGGCAGAAACGACCAGTATCTTCAAGGGAATGATTGTTGTTAGGAGCTAGATAAAAATCTAGTTACCTGCCTTGGGCTGGAGCCAGCCCGCTGTAAAGTAGGTCTGCATCCTGAACTAAAGGCATGATTTATCTCAGAACCTCAGGCACTGCTCAACCTGGACACGGAGATTTAAAGTTTCCAGCTGTATAGATTGGGCATACAGGAGCCGGGATTAAGGAAAATTGCTATATCACAGAAATCAATATATCATGCAGATCTTGACTTGTATTTGCAATATATAAGTGATATAGAATTTTGAATTTTAAAAATTACTGTAAAGTTTAATGGGACTTAATATTTTCTTTTTTGAAGTCTTTTCAATTCTAATGTGATCTAAAATGTGTTTAACCAAGGAAACTTAACCAGGAAGGTAGAGCATTTCCATAAGAATATCAGCTGACTGCCAGAGTATTTATTTCCTTTTCAGATTGTAGGATATGTATTTTATAGTTATTCTGAAGTTGCCTCATATTTTTTTTTTTAAAAAAAGCTAAATTATAAAGGTAAAAA
The DNA here is from genome assembly GCA_006410635.1 of Cephalophus harveyi. Classification (NCBI taxonomy): domain Eukaryota; kingdom Metazoa; phylum Chordata; class Mammalia; order Artiodactyla; family Bovidae; genus Cephalophus; species Cephalophus harveyi. The sequence continues at coordinate 19,645 of SJYT01062930.1, forward strand.
ACAATTACTAATGTTAGTTAGCAAACCTGTTCAGGAAGCAATCCTGGTGCAATGAAAATGCTGAGAGATGTAGGAAACTTGTAACGGGTTGATTGAAATCATGAACACTATTTGCAGGCTCACCATTCTCTTGTAAGTAATTATTTAAAAATATTTTTAAGTATCAAAAAGTGAGAACTATAATCACCAAATGAAATTGATATACAGAAAAAGTAATGAATTAAGCCACAAGTACTTAGGAAAACTCTTAGAGTAAAGGCATATTTTAGTCAGTCTTGAAGGATAGATGGTATCTGTGAAGGTGGATGCAATATGTTATTCTCCACTTTCGGATGTGCAAAAATGCAAAGGTATTGTATTCAGATCAAATGTGGTTCAAGACTAAAGTCACTTGCATGCTGCTATTCTATGCCAAGTTGGACTGGAGACTCTTTGGTTGTGCTGGAAACACGACACCCAAAGTCTCTCCTTGCCAGATGTCCTACAAATCAAGCCGTTGTTTTTTGAGATCTTTATCCCTGTCCTGACAGTATTTCTTGTAATGGGCCACCAGCCTGTCTTTTTCTTCTCCTACTCGTGGGCTACCCCTGTCTTTTTCACTCTTTCTTCCATCCTCAGGATAGTGCTCTCCCTGGTCTCCTCTCAGCCACATAATTAATCCCACCAGTATTTTGGTCTGGGGCGGGGGCGGGGGGGGGGGAGCCAGGAAGATAGGAGCTCTATGCACAACTTTTCTGTGGAAAATAAATTCCCTCCTGCCAAGAAAAACAGGTCTGTCGCTTAGAAAAATGAGGGGGGATGCCCATGTATATTTAAAAAGAAAAATTAAACTTTCCAGATAAAATCTTTCTATATTTGAAAAAGGATTTGCTTGGAAGTCAAAAAAGGGAAATAAGTGCCTAAAAGACTGACTGGCTAAAGCACAATTAATAAATAAAATTTTCCATAATTCCAATAGAGAAAATAGAAATGTCCTAAACTTAATTGAGAAATGTCCTAAACAAACTTTAGAATATTAAGCTGCATCTTAAGTTTTGAGCAGAGAAAATGACCTAATTAAAGTGATGCTTTAGAAAGAATCATTCCAGGCTAGAATGTGGAACTGATTGAAAAAGGGAAATGCAAAAGGAAGGCAAACTCAGTTGACAGACAAGAGAAATCACCAAGCTGTTTATTTTTGCGTCTTCCTTTTTACAATAATTGTTTGACACATGTGGCAATTTATTGTAAATGATTATGTCATTGAGTTAACTGGCATGCCTAGAAGTGATCAGGTAGCAAAGTAAAGGAGGTGATGAAAAGAATGACAACTTTGAGAAAATATTGAGAATGCAAGCAAAGACTTAGAGTTTGGTTGCAAAAGGTGATCAATTATATATAAGGAATTTTAAAGTATAAATGATAACTGCAAGAAAACACAGAGGTCAACATTCTGAAATCTTACTGCTGAGAATAGACATTTGGTAAATTAATAAAGCAACCCAAAGTTTCCATGTGAATAAATGTTTTCAAAGGCTAATGCCATTTGGGATGTAAAAGGTAGCTAAATTTCCACTTTTTATGTGTGTTTGATTTCTGCTTTTAGAGAATGAATTTTTGTAGTACTAGTGAAATTCTCCACACTCAGAATTATTTTATCCTTATTAGGAATGCGAAGATTTAGGAGATTCCATTTAAGAGAAACTTTATTATTTTCAGATATTCTAGAATTGTTAGATATTCAGATAATAAAATATTTTTTATTGTTAGGTAGGTAGAATAGGGAAAAGAAGTCCAAAATGGCAGTGGCTAAAAGACAAGGAAGGGAAAAACTGATGAAAGAAGGTCCAAGGACTGGAGCGAAGACCTCAGGTAAAACAAGCAACACTCCTGGCTGGCCCAATTTACATAGGACAGGCCCAGGGAGAGATAAACATATAAATAGAGGAGCCAAAGCTCTCTCTCTCTCTCTCTCTCCTGCACACTGGGGTGCTCTTCTCCTCCTATCTTTGGATCGACGTGCCCTCACGCCTCAAAGATGGATTTTCCTGCTATCTTCAAAATAAAATAAAGCTGTAACACTGAGCTGTAACACTGATTTGTCTAAGAGTTATAACATGGTCCATTCGAGACCTGAGAGCTATAACACGGTCTATCTAAGACCTGAGAGCTGTGATGTGACGAGGGGGCTTCAATGTCCATCACTCCAAATCTTTGTTGTGATGAGACAAAGAACTGAGAAACATACACTCGTGAGACACTATATTTGGTAGATCCAAATGCCCAGAAATATTAATGAAGTTTAAAATACTGAAAACCCTGTTTTCATCAACTAACAAAACACATAATAAATCTCTCTATATACAGTTGCAGAGAAGGCAATGGCAACCCACTCCAGTACTCTTGCCTGGAAAATCCCAAGGACGGAATACTGCAGTCCATGGGGTCGCTGGGGGCGGACTCGACTGAGCGACTTCACTTTCACTTTTCACTTTCATGCATCGGAGAAGGAAATGGCAACCTACTCCAGTGTTCTTGCCTGGAGAATCCCAGGGACGAGGCAGCCTGGTGGGCTGCCGTCTATGACGTCGCACAGAGTTCAATATGACTGAAGTGACTTAGCAGCATATATAGTTGGGTAAATGAGTGATAGCACAGGGAAGTCCATTTGCTCAAGAAAATTATTTTTGTTGGGATGTCCAGGTGGCATTAGTGGTAAAGAACCCACCTGCCAATACAGGTCATCTGAGTTAAATTCACCCATTCCAGTCCATTTTAGTTTGCGAATGTCGACGTTCACTCTTGCCATCTCTTGTTTGACCACTTCCAATTTGCCTTGATTCATGGACCTGACATTCCAAGTTCCTATGCAGTATTGCTCTTTACAGCATCGGACCTTGCTTCTAACACCAGTCACATCCAAATCTGGGTATTGTTTTTGCTTTGGCTCCATCCCTTCATTCTTTCTAGAGTTATTTCTCCACTGATCTCCAGTAGCATATTGGGCACCTACTGACCTGGGGAGTTCCTCTTTCAGTATCCTATCATTTTGCCTTTTCATACTCTTCATGGGGTTCTCAAGGCAAGAATACTGAAATGGTTTGCCATTCCCTTCTCCAGTGGACCACATTCTGTCAGACCTCTCCACCATGACGCACCTGTCTTGGGTTACCCCACGGGCATGGCTTAGTTTCATTGAGTTAGACAAGGCTGTGGTCCTAGTGTGATTAGATTGACTAGTTTTCTGTGAGTATGGTTTCAGTGTGTCTGCCCTCTGATGCCCTCTTGCAACACCTACCATTTTACTTGGGTTTCTCTTACTTAGGGCGTGGGGTATCTCTCCATGACTGCTCCAGCAAGGCGCAGCCGCTGCTCCTTACCTTGGATGAGGGGTATCTCCTCACCGCTGCCCTTCCTGACCTTCAACATGGGTTGGCTCCTCTAGGGCCTCCTGCGCCCAGGCAGCCACCACTCCTTGACATGCGGTTGCTCCTCCTGGCCACTGCCCCTGGCCTTGGATGCGGGGTAGCTCCTCTCGGACATTGCCCCTGACCTCGAATGCTGGGTAGCTCCTCCTGGCTGCCGCCTCTAACCTCAGACGTGGGGTAGCTCCTTTCAGCCGTGCTTAGTGAGCCGGCCGGTCGCAGCTGCCTGTGCTTAGTGATGACCATTATATCTACTACTGCAGGCAGGAATCCCTCAGAAGAAAAGGAGTAGCCATCATGGTCAACAAAAGAGTCCGAAATGCAGTACTTGGATGCAATCGCAAAAATGACAGAATGATCTCTGTTCGTCTCCAAGGCAACCATTCAATATCACAGTTATCCAAGTCTATGCCCCAACCAGTAATGCTGAAGAAGCTGAAGTTGAACGATTCTATGAAGACCTACAAGACCTTTTAGAACTAACACCCAAAAAAGATATCCTTTTCATTATAGGGGACTGGAATGCAAAAGTAGGAAGTCAAGAAACACCTGGAGTAACAGGCAAATTTGGCCTTGGAATACGGAATGAAGCAGGGCAAAGACTAACAGAGTTTTGCCAAGAAAATGCACTGGTCATAGCAAACACACTCTTCCAACAACACAAGAGAAGACTCTACACATGGACATCGCCAGATGGTCAACACCAAATCAGATTGATTATATTCTTTGCCGCCAAAGATGGAGAAGCTCTATACAGTCAACAAAAACAAGACCAGGAGCTGACTGTGGCTCAGATCATGAACTCCTTATTACCAAATTCAGACTCAAATTGAAGAAAGTAAGGAAAACCGCTAGACCATTCAGATATGACCTAAATCAAATCCCTTCTGATTATACAGTGGAAGTGAGAAATAGATTTAAGGGCCTAGATATGATAGATAGAGTGCCAGATGAACTATGGAATGAGGTTCGTGACATTGTGCAGGAGACAGGGATCAAGACCATCCTCATGGAAAAGAAATGTAGAAAGGCAAAATGGCTGTCTGGGGAGGCCTTACAAATAGCCGTGAAAAGAAGAGAAGTGAAAAGTGAAGGAGAAAAGGAAAGATATAAGCATCTGAATGCAGACTTCCAAAGAATAGCAAGAAGAGATAAGAAAGCCTTCTTCAGCGATCAATGCAAAGAAATAGAGGAAAA
>SJYT01062932.1:0-39020 GCA_006410635.1 Cephalophus harveyi
AATGTTTTTCAATGTTCATTTCTTATAAAATTAACTTCATTATATTTATAACAAGAAAAAAGATTAATATCCCATTCAAAATATTTGGGTCCTTTGTATGGGTGTATCATTAGTGAATTTAAAAAGTTTATACTGGGATACTGGGGGGGAGGGTGATTGAGTGTGTTTTAAAGTGTAATAATCAGATTATTTGGCAGATAATGTGCAAACACTCTTGCATAAACAAGGTAATACATATATGTATATATATATTATACATATATATGTGTGCATGCATGTGTGTGTGTGTGTGTGTGTGTATAAGTACTACATGACCTGTATTGAATATATTGGTACCCACCTATGAATCAAAACCTCACTCAATAATCATTCTTTTNAATCAGATTATTTGGCAGATAATGTGCAAACACTCTTGCATAAACAAGGTAATACATATATGTATATATATATTATACATATATATGTGTGCATGCATGTGTGTGTGTGTGTGTGTGTGTATAAGTACTACATGACCTGTATTGAATATATTGGTACCCACCTATGAATCAAAACCTCACTCAATAATCATTCTTTTCTATATGTATGATATGGTGTGTCTTTATTATTATTATTTACAAACATAATGACATGCACAGGAAGAAACTAAAGTACTTCATCAGGCTATTAATTTTCTATTGTGAAACTCACTTTAGTTAAAATATTATTATTATTATTATTATCATGGATATGTAAGATTTCTTTTCCCATAAAGGAAAATGGGGATAGAAATTTAATCTCTCATCATGTTGAATCTTGTCATTTCACAGAGTGTGATTTCTTACTAGCTTCTCTTCTTCCAGTTTTTTCTTTCCTTTAGATAGGTCGAGTACACTACAGTAACAATGTGCTTAAAGCCAGACTCATGATATGGCAAATGTGCCTGAAATGTTCATTTAAGTCAATATATTTTAATACAGTATATAAATTGGTGTACTGAATGAATTAACTGTTGTAATGTTAGATCGCTTGGCACAGTAGTTTATATTAAAGGAAACATCACTTTTAACTAACTCTTAACCATCTGTTGTGTATTCTAATTTGAAAAGACTATAATTTACAATTGCAAAAGTAGGTAAGTGACAAATGATTAAAATGCATATTTATGTGCAATATTCAGCTGAACATACATCTGTTCTTTTTATCTCTGACATATTAGATGCTAATTGGGAGACAAGCACCTTCACATATGAGGACAGATTTGGGGAAGGATAAAAGTAAGAATTTTTTTTAGTACTATTTTTTAAAATTTTTTGTGATTAATTTTTTGTGATTTAAAGTAGTGATTCATAATTTCTAAAGGTTATACTCCATTTATAGATATTATAAAATATTGGCTATTTGTATTGTACTGTTCAATACATCCTTGTAGCTTATTTACTTTATACTTAATAGTTTGTACTTCTTAACCTCCTATCCCTTCTTATTCCTTCCTCTTTCTTTCCCTATTGGTTTGTTCTCTACATCTGTGAGTCTGTTAGTTTTTTGTTATTAAAATATTCACTAGTTTGTTATGTTGTTTATATCTCACATATAAATGATCTCAGATGGCATTTGTCTTTCTTTGTCTGACTTATTTCACTTATCATAACACTGTCCAAGTCCATTCATGTTGCTGCAAATGACAAAATTTCATTCTGTTTTTAATGGCTGAGCACCATTCTGGTGTGGGCCCAAAGATACCACATCCTCTTTATCTATTCATCTGTTGGTGGACACTTGATTTCATATATTAGCTGTTGTAAATAATGCAGCTGTGAACACTGGGAGGCACTTTTTGAATCAGTATTTTTATTATTCTCGCTTGTGGAATAATGCAAGTGGAATTGCTCAGTAAAGTAGGAATTATTTTTAGATCACTCCCTTTTATAAAGTTGTAACACTGACAAAACCTGGGCCCAATTAATAATAAATAATTATTATTTATAATATTATTATATTTTTACAATGCTTTATCATGAAGAGGTTGGTTACCAAAATTACTCTTCAAGAAAGGCCATTATTTTAGTCACAATGTATTTACTTTGATCCAAATGAAATTTCCAGTATTGAACTTTTTTTTCTGTATAAAGCAAATTTTATACATGAAGGAACATTAAATGTATATAAATGCATATTCTGGAGTGAAAGAAGTCAGTCTGAGTAATGAATGTATTTAATTATATAACATGGACAAGCCAGAATTACAGAGACAGTAAAAAGATGAGTGATAGTCAGATGTTCTTTGGAAGGGAGGGAAGTGTAGGTGAGGAAAAAGAATTTGCTCTACACCTTTCTAGATTCTTGGATGAGATACTTTCTGTGATAAAAAACAGATTAACAGGAGAAAAACAAACAGAAGTTTAATAACATGTATACTCCTGTATACATGGGATTAACCCAGGAAAACTGAATAACTTCCTTAAATGGCCCAAGCCACCACCTTAAATACCAACTCTTGCTAAAGACAAAAGAAAATGTTGGAGGTGAGAGGGGGTCAGCTATAGGAGGATATCAAGAAATGCATAGTAAGAAAGGTAAGTTATTTTGCAGATATAATTGTTACCTTGCCCATTGATAAGAGCTTCTGGAGCTGTGTAGGCAATCCTGATACTGACCAGGGTTCTTGGCCTTCCCCAATCAATAGAAATTGACTAGAGGCCAGACAGGAAATTAAGGTAAGATTTTATTGGGGCTCTTGCAGCTGCAAGAGAGAGCAAAAACAAGTAACATGTTCCCTTGCTCATCCTCCAAGAAGGGGGAGAGCTGATTCCTTATATGAGATGAGGGAAGGGGTGTGTCTAGAGGTTGGACCAGAGAGGCGGCATAGGTGTTTTGCCAACCTCTTTGGTGGTGTTACTGCAGGGGGCATGTGCAGTAGCCTGGTTTTGCTCCCAACATTGTGTTTTGAAAGCTTTTCAGAAGTGGGAGTTGGGTTTGTTTGGTTATTATTATTATTATTATGGCTTTTTCGTGTCCTTTGTCCAGAATTTTCCCCAGCCGTGCATACATGCGCTTAGTTTTACTCCTTTATAGTTCCTTTTGTTTTGTTTCCTGAGAAGACATTTGTCTGGGTACAAGCACTTCAGCAAAGGGTCCCAGGTTCCAGCCTATCTCAGTCCTCTTCCTGGTACAGAAAGGAAGAAACTCTTACAAATGGAGATTTCTCTTACAGTGTAAATATTTCTTACAGAAGGGTAAGTTTTTAGAGCCTCTCCTATGTCTGCTGTTTCTTAAAAATAAACTGCTCAAAATAGTATGACAAAGTGCCACATCTTGGGTAGATATATTTTGCTTTCCTTCAGAAAGGATGAATAGATGAAGCACAGGGAATTTTTAGTGTGGTTAAAAATATCTTGTATAAAACTATAATGGTGGATACATGGCACTATGCATTTGTCAAAACTGATAGAACTGTATGGCATGAAGAGTGAGCCCTGGTGTAAATTATGGATTATGTGTAATATATCAATATTTATTGCAAGAAGTATACAACATGAATGCAAGATGCTATTAGTAGAGAAAACTAAGTGGGAGGTGGATATGTGAAATTTCATTATATAGCTGTTCAGTTAGTCTGTAAATCTAAAAATGTACTAAAATATGAAATATATTAATTGTAAAAATACAGAAATACAAGAGGATTTGCTAAATAATTTATTTGAATGCAGTCACTTCTGTCTTTAAGAGTGTGATAATTTATCTTGAGAATTCATGGCATTTGAGTTTTGAAAACACCTTGATAATTGTTTTTCACAATGAAATCCAAAGCTCATAGGGAATTAAAGTAGAAATACAGCCAGTTTATCTAAGCTATCCTGGGATTTATTTATCTATATTAGTCATAGTTTATTCTGTAATCACAAATCAATGCTAACCCATTTAATACACCAACACTGAAGATAAATTATTTTGCCATATAATTGCTTTATAGATATTGAAATATCTGATATGGCAATTAAAATTTTCAGTATTATAAATTTGACCTTTTGTAAGTAATAGTTTAATAGTTTTCGTTTTGTTTGTTTTTTAACATAAGGTAGCTTGCATTTGTAAAGTCTGCACACAGCTAAGTTTTGATACAGTGTGCAAGTTATTCTAGTCCAACTTAAACTGTTTCTGTTTTTTATTATGGAGGAAAATCTAAATCTACTTTTATTGAATAACAAATGCAAAACTCTGAGAATTTAATGAAATATTCTTGTTATTCCAGAGATAACTGATTTAAATATAAACAAATACAGGTGGTTTATTTTCAAGCAGACTGGAGCATTTTGTTTTACTTGCCAGATTCAAGAGTTGCACGTGGTTAAATGAAACTAGTGAGCACCATGTGGGAAATTAACATTAAGAACATTGTTTATTCACTCAAAACTTCAGGATCATTTTTTCTTTCCCTGCCAAAACCGAATTTTTTTTTTCATTCTCATGTGTCACACTGTATTTTCTTCTTATTTTAAACCCTATTATATATGAAACCAAGTAAGAAATGAGACTAGCTTTATGATTTTATAAGTGACAGCAGTTTTGTTTATTTTTATGTGGAGTTTTTAATTCAGAGTAAAACTTCCTAAAATATTTTCAGGTTCTGTAATTAGGTGACAGCTGGCTTGTGAAGTACCCAATGCCAATTAGCAGAAAATCTTTCGTAAGAGAACAGTTGTAATGAATATAATTTCCAAGAGGATTTGCTGTACTTCTCTCCAAAAAAAGAAAAACTTTTCTACTTTCTTTCCATTTCAACTAAAAGTTGATGTTTTTAGGATACACAGAAGCTTACTTTCCTGATTATCCTTCAATTTTTAAATTTTTTAATTAAATTACTCATCATTATACACAAACACACACACACACACTACCTTGATAATTGTTTTTCACAATGAAATCCAAAGCTCATAGGGAATTAAAGTAGAAATACAGCCAGTTTATCTAAGCTATCCTGGGATTTATTTATCTATATTAGTCATAGTTTATTCTGTAATCACAAATCAATGCTAACCCATTTAATACACCAACACTGAAGATAAATTATTTTGCCATATAATTGCTTTATAGATATTGAAATATCTGATATGGCAATTAAAATTTTCAGTATTATAAATTTGACCTTTTGTAAGTAATAGTTTAATAGTTTTCGTTTTGTTTGTTTTTTAACATAAGGTAGCTTGCATTTGTAAAGTCTGCACACAGCTAAGTTTTGATACAGTGTGCAAGTTATTCTAGTCCAACTTAAACTGTTTCTGTTTTTTATTATGGAGGAAAATCTAAATCTACTTTTATTGAATAACAAATGCAAAACTCTGAGAATTTAATGAAATATTCTTGTTATTCCAGAGATAACTGATTTAAATATAAACAAATACAGGTGGTTTATTTTCAAGCAGACTGGAGCATTTTGTTTTACTTGCCAGATTCAAGAGTTGCACGTGGTTAAATGAAACTAGTGAGCACCATGTGGGAAATTAACATTAAGAACATTGTTTATTCACTCAAAACTTCAGGATCATTTTTTCTTTCCCTGCCAAAACCGAATTTTTTTTTTCATTCTCATGTGTCACACTGTATTTTCTTCTTATTTTAAACCCTATTATATATGAAACCAAGTAAGAAATGAGACTAGCTTTATGATTTTATAAGTGACAGCAGTTTTGTTTATTTTTATGTGGAGTTTTTAATTCAGAGTAAAACTTCCTAAAATATTTTCAGGTTCTGTAATTAGGTGACAGCTGGCTTGTGAAGTACCCAATGCCAATTAGCAGAAAGTCTTTCGTAAGAGAACAATTGTAATGAATATAATTTCCAAGAGGATTTGCTGTACTTCTCTCCAAAAAAATGAAAAACTTTTCTACTTTCTTTCCATTTCAACTAAAAGTTGATGTTTTTAGGATACACAGAAGCTTACTTTCCTGATTATCCTTCAATTTTTAAATTTTTTAATTAAATTACTCATCATTATACACAAACACACACACACACACATGTGTATGTATTAAAAAAAAAGTAAAGCTTTTCAGGAAAAGAAGCTTCCTTGTATCCTGTATCCTATAAACCTCTTTCAATTTAGAAATATATACTATATGGCTAAGAGATTCCATATCACCAGGCAATCTCTCTGCAGTATCTGTCTTTTGGATATGTAATGTATAAATTATTTGCTCACTCTTTTCTCAAAATAAGTATAATTGTGTTTATGAGGATACAAAAGTGACTATGGAAACAGAAGCAAAGGTCAATATGAAACCGCATTCCTGCTCAGATGAGACTCGAACCTAGCCATAACTCAGATTGGGACTTGAGTCCACAATCCCTGAATTAAGAAGGGACTCAAACCCATTGTTTTTTAATTGAAACTGCTCACTTGGTGCCAAGACTTACTGACATTCAGGTCTTTTAATCTCGTGGCAGAAAGAACTCAGCGAGAGGCAAAGTGACAGGAAAAATGTGAGTTTATTAGCACGGGTCAGGTGTGAGAGATACAGGTGGGCAGGCAAGGGAGCACAGTCTAGAGAAAAAATTTTCATTTTTATAATAATAGGAAAAAACAGAAAGGGGAGACCATCACCTTCTTCCTCATTCTTGGGTAGACGTGAAGACTTATAGTGTTAGTTTCTCCTTTGAACCTTCATGGTCTGACTGGGCCAGTTATGATGCTATTTAAATCATATGTATATTAGCAGAAGGGTGGTAACATATACTAAAATATGCTAATTCACTTCAGGTTTTAGTATAATGTCCCCTTTCACATAGTTTCCTTTCCCTTTCAGGTATTCCTGTCTTGGCCACATGCAGAAATGTAATTCTTCAAGAACTGTTAACTCCCTGACTTTCTGTAGCAAGATTCAGTCCCCAGATCTATTGTCTTGTGTTATAACTATCAGGGTTTGTGTCTTGGGTGTGCCTGACACTTGAATGCACCTGTCTTCCTTCAAGGTAGATTAGATTGTTGCTAAGTTACTGGATTCTTTTCTTGGGTGGTCAGTAGCTCACAACAGTCTCTCAAACTTCTTTAAAATCCCCTGTCTTTAAACCTCTAGTGGGATTTCTAAATTATATAATCATCCTACTCTATTCCTATCAAGTGTGCCTCATAGAAATAGGGAGAGCATTGATACAAAAGGCAAATGGTGAGATTGGCAGAATTTTCTAGCTTGTCTAACAGTTAGGGATTTTCATTTTTTTAAGTATAATTGAAAAACCTACTGAAATATTTTGAAATTTTTTATGCTTAAACTTTGAAAGATTATGAATATCCCTCAACTGAGCTTAGGCACAATTTATTTATTTATTTTTATTTTTTAAAATGTATGTTTAATTAGAGGATAATTGCTTTACTATATTGTGTTGGTTTCTGCCATACATCAACATGAATCAGCCATAGGTATACCTAGGTCCCATCCCTTTTGAAACTCTCACCCACTTCCCACCTTGTCCCACCCCTCTAGGTTGTCACAGAGCATGGGATTTGAGCAGTTCAACAGTATAATTGTATTAAAAAGCAGTGACATTACTCTTCTGACAAAGGTCCCTATAGTCAAAGCTATGATTTTTCCAGTTGTCCTATATAGATGTAAGAATTGGACCATAAAAAAGGCTGAGTGCCAAAGAATTGATGCTTTCAAACTGTGGTGTTGGAGAAGACTCTTGAGAGTCCCTTCAACAGCAAGGAGATCAAACCAGTCAATCCTGAAGAAAATCAACCCTGAATATTCATTGGAAGAACTGACGCTGAAGCTCAATACTTTGGCCTCATGATGCAAAGAACCGACTCATTGGAAAATACCTTGATGCTGGGAAAGATAGAAGGCAAGAGAAGAAGGGGATGAAAGGGACGAGATGGTTGGATGGTATCACTGACTCAGTTGACATGAGTTTGAACAAGTTTCGGGAGATGGTGAATGAGGATGAGATGGCTGGATGGCATCACTGACTCGATGGACGTGACTCTGAGTGAACTCTGGGAGTTGGTGATGGACAGGGAGGCCTGGCGTGCTGCGATTCATGGGGTCACAAAGAGTCAGACACGACTGAGCGACTGAACTGAACTGAATCTCTTTGCACTCTCCCTTCTGTCTGTGTTTAGGTTATATAATTTCCTCAGTTTTTTTCCCTAAATAATTGAAATTTACACAGAGGTACTTTATACTAAAATGATTATGGGAAAACAGCTTGTAAAACAAAAGGCATAATGACTCATGTCATAGAGTTTATAACAATAGATCCACAACAAGTGTTTCAACTTGTGTAAGTTCTATAACTTGATTTGAGGGAAAAAAAAAAAAAAGCAATTAGAGATTGATTTGCAGATATTGGTCTTTAAAGAATACCATCTATCATGCAAATTCTTATAGATCAGGAACATTTAAGGTATAGGAAGTTATTACATTTATTCCTTTAAATTTCTTAAGATCAAGAGAGTACATTTTTTCAAGTTGTGAATATTAGGTTTAGTTTTTAAAAAAGCAACAGTGAGGGTTAAAAGCACAGATAATATATAATATGCTCTAAATTACCTTCTTCAAAGAAGGCAAGGGCAACCCACTCCAGTACTCTTGCCTGAAAAATCCCATGGGTGGAGGAGCCTAGTAGGCTGCAGTCCATGGGGTCACTAACAGCCAGACATGACTGAGCGACTTCACTTTCACTTTTCACTTTCATACTTTGGAGAAGGAAATGGCAAGCCACTCCAGTGTTCTTGCCTTGAGAATCCCAGGGTTGGGGGAGCCTGGTAGGGTGCCATCTATGGGGTCGCACAGAATCGGACATGACTGAAGCGACTTAGCAGCAAGTTACCTTCTTAAAGGCAACTAAGCATTGATTGACCAGAGCAGTGGGTTAGAGGCAGTGAAGGATCTAATAATGATGTGGTAGGCAGCCTCTGAAATGGCCCCCTACTATTTCCATTTGCTGATGTTTACCCCTTTGTGTGAGTCTCCTCTTCTTGAGAGTGGACTAGTCATAATGATTAATATCAAACAAATACAACAAAAGTTTGTAACATCAGAGATTAGGTTTTAAAATCTCTTTTCTTACTGTCTTTCTTGCTCTGAAGCAAAGCCAGTTCCCATGTTGTAGGCTGTCCTACAGAGAAGCCCATGAGGTAAGGAACAGATGACTCTTGCCGACAGTCAGCAAGAACTTGAGGCCTGCAAAAATAATCTTGGAGAAGGCAATGGCAACCCACTCCAGTACTCTTGCCTGGCAAATCCCATGGATGGAGGAGCAAAGTGGATTTTCCCCAAGTTAAACTTTGAGATGACCAGAGCCCTTAACTGCAGCCCAAAGACAGGGACCCAATTAAGCCAATTCTGAATTCCCCACCCACAGACACTCTACAAGAATATATTTTGCTGTTTTATGCTGCTACTTTTTATTATGCAGCAATTTATGACTGTTACAATAAGAAAAAGCCCAGCTGACTTCAAAACATATTCAGAGTGATTATGAAAAAATAAATGTAATAAAGGAGTGATTTCACCTGCAATAATTTTTTTTGCATTTAAAAAAAACTTTAATTTTCAGATAATTATACATCCACATGCAGTTATAAAAAATAATACAAAAAAAACCCCATGAACTTTTCACTCAGTTTCTCCTAATGTTAACTATATAAGTATAGTAAAATAGAGATTCCCTGTTGGCTCAGATGATAAAGAATCTGCCTGAAACGCAGGAGACTTGGGTTTGATTCCTAGGTTGGGAAGAAGGAAATAAAAACCCACTACAGTATTCTCGCCTGGAGAATTCCATGGACAAAGAGCCTGGTGGGCTACAGTCTATGACTTCACAAAGAATCCGACTTGACTTTCATTTTCAATATAGCACAGTCATTACTTGCAATATTTTTCAAAAGTATTGGTTCACTTCAGTTCACTTGCTCAGTCATGTCCGACTCTTTGCAACCCCATGAATCTCAGCACGCCAGGCCTCCCTGTCCATCACCAACTCCCTGAGTTCACCCACAATCATGTCCATAGAGTCGGTGATGCCATCCAGCCATCTCAACCTCTATCATCCACTTCTCCTCCTGCCCCCAGTCTCTCCCAGCATCAGGGTCTTTTCTGATGAGTCAACACTTCGCATGAGGTGGCCAAAGTATTGGAGTTTCAGCCTCAGCATCAATCCATCCAATGAACACCCAAGACTGATTTCTTTTAGGATGGACTGGTTGGATCTCCTTGCAGTCCAAGGGACTCTCAAGAGTCTTCTCCAACACCACAGTTCAAAAGCATCAATTCTTCAGCACTCAGCTTTCTTCACAGTCCAACTCTCACATCCATACATGACCACTGGAAAAACCATAGCCTGGACTAGATGGATCTTTGTTGGCAAAGTAATGTCTCTGCTTTTGAATATGCTATCTAGGTTGGTCATAACTTTTCTTCCAAGGAGTAAGCGTCTTTTAATTTCATGGCTGCAATCACCATCTGCAGTGATTTTGAAGCCCCCCAAAATAAAGTCAGCCACTGTTTCCACTGTTTCCCCATCTATTTCCCATTAAGTGATGGGACCAGATGCCATGATCTTCGTTTTCTGAATGTTGAGCTTTAAGCCAACTTTTTCGCTCTCCTCTTTCACTTTCATCAAGAGGCTTTTTAGTTCCTCTTCACTTTCTGCCATAAGGGTGGTGTCATCTGCATATCTGAGGTGATTGATATTTCTCTCAGCAGTCTTGATTCCAGCTTGTGCTTCTTCCAGTCCAGCGTTTCTCATGATGTACTCTGCATAGAAGTTAAATAAGCAAAGTGACAATATCCAGCCTTGACACACTCCTTTTCCTATTTGGAACCAGTCTGTTGTTCCATGTCCAGTTCTAGCTGTTGCTTCCTGACCTGCATATAGGTTTCTCAAGAGGCAGGTCAGGTGGTCTGGTATTCCCATCTCTTTCAGAATTTTCCACAGTTTATTGTGATCCACAGAGTCAAAGGTTTTGGCATAGTCAATAAAGCAGAAGTCGATGTTTTTCTGGAACTCTCTTGCTTTCTCGATGATCCAGCAGATGTTAGCAATTTGATCTCTGGTTCCTCTGCCTTTTCTAAAACCAGCTTGAACATCTGGAAGTTCACAGTTCACATATTGCTGAAGCCTGGCTTGGAGAATTTTGAACATTACTAGCCTGTGAGATGAGTGCAATAGTGCTGTAGTTTGAGCATAGCTAACTCTATATTAAGATACACAGATGTTTCCTTGGCTTCCTCTGTGCATCACTCAAAATAGGCTAGGTATAGATTCTGAGATAAAGGTAGAGATAGAAACCAAGATACAGAGATATAGGTATATATGTGTAGTTTACTACTCTATCATGCTACTTGTATTACAAATAATGCAGTTTGGGGATTAGACATCTGTTCATCATAATCAGACTCCAAGGTTATTACCAAAATACTCACCAGTCTGACATGTGTGACATGTGTATGTGACCAGTCTGATCAGTGTGCCAGGAAAAACATCAGCTCTGAAGGGTCTTAGACTAGGTGTTAATATTTTGGCCCACAGGCGGCACATATCTGTTAACAACTCACTGATTAGAAATTGCAGTGTTAACTGCTGCTGCTACTGCTGCTGCTAAGTCATGTGGATGTGTCCGCCTCTGTGCAGCCCCATAGATGGCAGCCCACCAGGCTCCACTGTCCCTGGGCTTCTCCAGGCAAGAACACAGGGGTGGGTTGCCATTGCGTCCTCCAGCAGTGGTAACTACACTCAACCAAAAGGAGGACAGAATTTTAATCTTATGATAAATCAAGAATGGATTACAACTGGAAGTAGTTAGCAGCCTAACTGGCTATCTCTCTGTGAAAAGCTTCTTGATACTATTCCACTGTAAAGAATTTCAATTAACAGTGAAGGAAGAAATTGGAAGAATAATTTGGGATTAAAAGAGTAAATTTGAATTTTTGTATATTAGGTTTAAGATGTGAATTAGATATACACATGGAGATATTGAAAGCATAGATGTATTTATCTAAAATATATGGAAGAAGTACAGCTGGAGAAGTACAGTACTTACCTTGGGGGAGTCATCTGTGCATAAATGATTTTTAAAGCCATAAGTCTAGATATCACTATGGAAGAGTGAATTGAGTGATGTCAGAGAAAATAGGAGGTCCAAAATTTAAAGCCCCAGGGAATTCAAATTTAAAATCAAGGGATAAGAAGGAACTAGAAAAAGTCATTGAGAGGAATGATTAATGAAGTAGGAATAAAATCAGAGTGGAATGTTCCTTAGCCAAATTGGAAAATAAAAAATCAGGTCATCAATTATGTTGATTGCTGCTGACCATGTAAGATGAGGACTGAGAATAGACAATTAGATTTGACAATGTTGAGATCACTGGTAACCTTGATAGGAATGGTTTAGGTGTGGTTGTGAGCTAGAAATCTGCTTCAAATAGCTGATGAAAGAAGGGGAAGACAGGAATTGGAAGGGGAGCAGAAAAACTGAGTTAATAACTAGATGAGTATTGGCTCCAGAGAAAAGAATTAAGGTGAGAAAAATTGCACATACATAGATGGGCTGGAGAGATTCTTAGGTAGGTGACAAAGGATGATATTGATTGCAAATGCGAACATATTTTATGGAGCAATAAAAAGAGAGGTTTTCCCTGCTGGCTCAGCGGTAAAGAATCCACCTGCTAATGCAGGAGATTCAGGTTCCATCCCTGCATCAGGAAGATCCTCTGGAGAAGGAAATAGCAACCCACTCCAGTATTCTTGTCTGGAAGATCCCATGGACAGAGGATCCTGGCAGGCTGCAGTCCTTGGGGCCACAAAGAGTTGGACACCACTGAATGACTAAACAACAACAGTGAGAGAAAAGGAAGAAAATATTGTCATAGACCAATGGAGAACAAAAGCAGTACTGTGACCATGGGAATTGCAAAGTTTACAACTCATAGTGGAAAGATGTTTGAATCTGAACATAAATGAGAAAGTGTGAAACAGTCATGTGGATTAGTAGGCTGGGAAAATATAGAATGGTTACTGGGCAGCACTGAGAACAACCTGAAGTATTTGTTGATTTTCAGTGAGGGCAGTTGGCCTGTTTATGAGTACGGTTTTGGTTTGCTCAGACACATTAACCACAGCAATATACCTGCAGGTGAAGAGTAAGAAGAAGGTAGGAATTAGATGATTTTGAGGTTTTTGTTGGATAGCTGTGATGAAAGTAGACGTGGCAAATAGATGAGGATACAGTGAAGGGATGATTAACATTGGACTGCGAGGTTTTCACTTGTTAAGAAGGGAAGTAATGATATGAATCGGATAAGCAGTAGTGAAAAGTTGGTATAATCAATGTAGTTTTAATCGTAGAAGGTCAAATGATTTTTGGAGTCAGGATACTAACAGGAGTAAGTTGTAAAGTGAAGAAGTGCTGGTTGAAGACTGGGATGCTTGCAATGGAAGCTTGGGGGATGGTTATGTGTATAGACCTCTCTAGTGTAAAGTGTTGAAAGTGTTAGTTGCTCAGTTGCTCAGTTGTCAGACTCTTTGCAACCCCATGGACTATAGCCTGCCAGGCTCCTCTATCCATGGAATTATCCAGGCAAAAATATTGGAAAGGGTTGCCATTTCCTTCTTCAGGGGATCTTCTCAACCCAGGGATCGAAGCTAGGTCTCTTGCATTGCAGACGAATTCTTTACTGTCTGGGCCACCAGGAAAGGCCTCCCTAGTGTATGTATCTAGTAAATGGTTGAAGCAAGGCAGAGGATGAGATCCATGGGACAGGAGAGGTCCAGGTGCTGAGATGAGATTTCTAAATGTGACAATCAGAACAGTGAGGGTATATAATTTCTGTCCCTAATTTTAAAATTTTGTTTAAAGTTGCCATTGTGGCATAATGACCATTTGGGCAGGCTTTAGACAGTGGCATGAATCTGAGAGACATGGGTCAGCCACTTAATCTCTCTGTATCTCACTTTTCCCATCTATAAAATTGGAATATAAATAACAACTCAGAATTCAGTTCAATCGCTCAGTCGTGTCCGACTCTTTGCAACCCCATGGACTGTACCACACCAGGCCTCCCTGTCTGTCACCAACTCCTGGAGTTTACCCAACTCATATCCATTGAGTCGGTGATGCCATCCAACCATCTCATCCTCTGCTATCAGGCGCTTCCGTCCATGGGATTTTCCAGGAAAGAGTGCTGGAGTGGATTGCCATTTCCTTCTCCAGGGGGTCTTCCTGACCCAAGAATCGAACCCAGGTCTCCCACATTGCAGGAAGACGCTTTACCGCCTGAGCCATTTTAAATAAATAGTTTGTTGTTTTCACAAAGACCAAAATCTCTTAAGTTACATTAAATGATTAGCATTAGACTTTAAGTGTTTCTGTATCCTAAATTTTATACTATGTAACAAGGGCTTCCAATTCCAAAAATCCATCGAAGCAAAACAATTTGAATAAATACGATTTTATATTTTTAAATGGTAAATTTGAATGTATATTTCATTGATATATAAATTATTAGCATGTAAGACAATTCTTTCTGTAATATTTGCCTGGGCATACTGAACTTAAGTCCAGGATTGACACAATATGTTTACTAATGCACTTTTTATTAATTGAAAAATTTGAGTTATTTCTAAAGATATATTTCACCTTCACAAAGGGGAGAAATGTAATAATGAGAGTTTCCCTCATAGAGAATCCCAAGCTTCAAGCATATTTTATATTAAATCTCAAGACCATGAAAAGGAAAGATCTGATTAATTTTAATTATAGTGAACAGCAAAAAGATATGGATAATTCCTCAGGCAAACAGTGTTCTGATCAAACTGAAATAAGCATATTAAATCTAATGCCTAGTAATCAGAAATTGTTCAACAGAGTTCGAGGAATACCAAGGTAACTTTTAACAATACCTGTGGATATGATTTAATAAAGGATACAACTAAATCAAGTCCTAAAAGTCTTTGAGTAGAAAAAAAAGTCTGAATTAAGTTATTGAAATGTATTGGCAAAAGTAAATATTAAAATTGTTTATTTATTTAAGCACCAAAATAAAAAGAAAAGCATGAACATCTCAAAAAGGGTTGTATCTATTATTATCAAAGGTAGCTGATGTTATTGGACAACACGTGTATTAGTTATTTGAAAACTTTAGTTTCTGTGAACAGACAGATCAACTGACACTATTCTTATTCCTGGGAGACTAAAACTAATCTCTTTACCTATGTAGTATATTTACTTACTAAGGGTAAAATCCCAAATTTAACTTAAAACAGGCTTGGCTAGAATGAACAGATGGAAGATATTTCCATAATACTATCATCATCACTGTCATTTTATTAACCAGTAATCAGAGAATCACCTCATCGTCTCCCATATTATTTTTTTTTAATTTTCTTCTAGTTTTATTGAGATATAATTGACATAACTCACTATATAAGTTTAAGGTGTGCAGCATCATGAAATGATGACCACAGTAAGTTTATTGAACATCCAGCATCTCATACAGATACACAATAAAAGAAATAGAATTTTTTTGTGTGTGTGTGATTTTCATCACACTCAGGATTTACTGTTTTAAAAAGTGTTGTATGTAATCTAGGGTAATATTGATCATATTTATCATGTTGTACATATATCCTTAGTACTTATCTTAGAACTGGAAGTTTGTACCCTCCACCCCTGTCTCTGGTAACCAGAAATCTGATCTCTTTTTCTTTGAGTTTGTTTTTTTTGAAATATAATTGACTTACAACACTATTTTAGTTCCTGGTGCACAACATAGTGATTCACTTATATCTATGAATTTCAGAATACTCACCACAATGAAAAAGTGAAAGTGTTAGTTGTGCTCTTGTGTCCGACTCTGCTATCCCATAGACTGTAGCACTCCAGGATCCTCTGTCCATGAAATTCTCAAGGCAACAACACTGGAGTGGGTAGCCATTCCCCCATCTCCAGGGGATCTTCCTGACCCACAGATTCAACCCGGGTCTCCTGCATTGCAGGAGGATCTTTTACCATCTGAGACATTAATATTTGTCACTATAGACAGATATCACATAGTTATTGACTGTATTCTTCACACTGTATACTTCATACCCATGATTCATTTATTTTATAACTGGAAGTTTGTACCTCTTAATCTCCCTCAACTACTTCTCTCCTCCCTCCAACCACCTTTCCTCTGGCAACTATCTGTTCTCTGTATCTGTGATTCTGTTTCTGTTTTCTTGTTCGTTCATTGTTTTGTTTACTAGATTCCACATATAAGTGGAATATATAGTACTTGTCTCTGGCTGGTTTATTTCACTAAGGATAATATACTCATGGTCTATTTGTATTATCACAGTAGGTTCTTGGACTTGGATGTCTGTTTCCTTCCCCAGTTTAGGAAAGTTTTCGGCTCTTATCTCTAAATAGGTTCTCTATTCCTTTCTTTACTCCTTCTGAGAGCCCTGTAATATGAATGTTATTACCCTTGATGTAGTCTAAGAGATCTCTTAAACTATCCTCATATTTTAAAATTCTTTTTTCTTTTTTCTATTCAGCTTGCATGATTTCTGCTGTGTATTCCAGATCACTGATTTGTTCTTCTGTATTATATGATGTACTGTTGACTTCTTCTATTTTTTTCTTTTCTTTTTTATTTTTTAATTTTCATTTATTGTATTTTTCAGCTCTATTTGGTTACTCTTTATATCTTCTGACTTTGTTGATATTCTCACCGGATTCATCCATTCTTCCTTGAGTTTGTTGAGCATCTTGATGATCATTACCTTGAACTCTTGATGAGATATATTGCTTATCTCTACCGCATTTAGCTTTTTTTCTGAGGTTTATCATTTTTTATCATTTAGAACATATTCCTGTACCTCATTTTTCCAATTCTGTGTTTATTTCTATGTGTTCAGTAGGTTGATTACATTTTCCAGTCTTGGAGAAGTGGCCTTATGTAGATGTTCAATGGGGCCCAATAACATACTCCCCTCTGGTCACCAGAGCTATATTCCTAGATGCCCCCATGTGGATTGAGGGCACCTTTCTTTTGTGGCCAGGCTAACTACTTTGGGCTCGTGGGCCGGGCTGGCTCCTGGTCCTATTGGCTGTAAGACTGTGCAGTAGCTGTGAGGTCATTGAAGTGTGTGTTAGGCTTCCTACAGAGTTGGCTCATGGCCCAGGTGGCCCTAGGCTGGTGCTGGTCTGCTGGTGGGTAGGAACTAGGCCCCCTTATGGCTGTCTTTTTGGCCTAGGAGTTGTGTGGAGTTGCTGCCATTCAGCTGATTGCTGGGCAAGGCAAGTTCCCCACGCGGCTGTCTTCATAGCTTGGGGGCCTCAGAGCCAGGGCCAGCCCACTGGAGACTGGGGCTGAATCCCCACACACTGCTTATGAAGCCTCAAGGGGCTCCTAGCTGATGCTATGTGAGTGGGAAGATCCAGTTCTCTGGGGCTTTTAGGCCAGAGATAGGATTCCAAAATGGCATGTGCCAGCACCCGTGTTCTTGCAGTATAACAGGCTTCCAGTGTCAGCTCCTGCCTCTATCTCTATAGCCAGGGAGAGTTCCAGTTGCCTCTTGCCTTTTGGAAAATTCTCCAAAATCAGCAATTGGATCTGACTCAGTCTTTTCAAACTGCTGCCTCTGTACTGAATCTTGAAGCATGTGCAAGCTTGGATGCACCTTTTGAGTCGAGAATCTGTGTTGCCTATAGTTGTCTGGATCTCCTAAATGTAAACCTTGCTGATTTTCAAAACCAGGAATTCTATCCATTCATCTTCCTGGTGCCAGAGCCCAGGTGTGGTGCTCAGGCTTGGAATCCTGGCTCCATGGGGAGGACCTCTCAAGTTGTAATATTCCTTCTGTTTTGGGTTTGCTGACCTGGAAATGTTAGATCAGAATATACTGTGTCTCTACTGGTTCTACTCATGTGCTTCCTTTTTTATGTATTTAGTTATGTTATGGAAAATCTTTTCTGCTAGTCTTCAGGTCATTCTTATAGATAGTTGCTCTCAAGTAGTTTTAATTTTAGTGTGTTCAGGGTAGACAGTGAGTTCAGAGTTTTCCTACTCTGCCATCTTGGCCACTTTCCTACAAGTGCTAATTGAATTTTTGCTATGTAAATAATAACTCAGAAAGTTTTTGAAACACAACTCACAGAAGCAATTATTAGATACCAGAAAAAAAATGTAGAATTTTACATTTGTTTGCTTTTCATATCAATACCATTTAAAACAGGGAAAAAAATAGCATTCAGTAGCAATCAACACTGGCTAAAATCAGTGAAATGGAGAACCAAACAATGTAGCAAAAGTGTAAATTTTTAAAATTTTCTTTAAAAGCTTTTACAAAAATTATTTTCCCCATTGATGAGGTAATGATAACTTTTCATATTCCACATCTCAAAATATAGTTTGAGGAAATAATCATAGGTGAGTTTTTAAAAGATGGTTATTATCCATTCTTTCCTATTGGGAAAATAGAAGCACTTTATTCATGTTTTGGTGTAAAAAATTGTCAAATAATTTATTATACATGCATTAAACAGTGTGCCTTTTCTATCACTGGAGACCATGTATTATCATTCTCTTTTACCTTTCCCTTCGATAGCTGCATGTCTGATTTTTTCACTTTCTTTTTGTTTCCACTAAATGTCATGTTACTAGAAAGACTTTTCTTGATCATTATTGGTATAAAGAAACATAACCCTTATCACAATCATCAGTCATTCTCTGGTGAACTTATCTCACTTTATTTTCTTTATAAAGGGAATAGAACTTAACACTGCATGTCAAGTTATTTTATATTCTTTCTTGCTTATGGTCCATCTTCTCCAATAAAATCTGCACTGCTTGAAAATAAACACTCGCAGTATTATCCAAAACTATAACTCCATGCCAGTAATTATGAGCAGTACCTACCTGGTAGTTACTCAATATCCCTGGGTCGGGAAGATCCCCTGGAGAAGGAAATGGCAGTCCACTCCAGTATTCTTGCCTGGAGAATCCCACGGATGGAGAATCCTAGTAGGTTACAGTCCACGGGGTCACAAAGAGTCAGACACGACTGAGTGACTTTACCTTCACCTTCACCTTCAGGATCTAGTACTAGACAGGTACTTATTAGAATAGTTATTTATTTTAAGGACAAATTAATTCATTACTGAATGATAATGGAAAGAGTCAATAACTATTAGGAAACAAAGTTAGACACCAGAATATAAGCATTTCTTAAGCATTGTGACTTCTTATCACTTTCCTCATAATGGAAGATGTGTATAAGAGACAGAAATAAATGTTATAATATTCATTTGTCTATTTAATTAGTGTGCAATTTACTTTTAAATTATATCTCCAAACTGACATTGAAATCCCAATTAATTTTAATGAACTAAAATTTAGGAAAATATGATAAATGGCCTTAATTACAATCTATAATATGAACATGACATATACTATGTCCAGGGAATATTGAAAAGCAAAATATCACATATTCCCTTAGCTCCTAGGAAAGGTATGCATGATCCCATCTTCTTAATAGTTCTGTTTCTCATTTACATTCAGGAAGTTGATATGCTGGGTAACTCATTTGTCTTATGTAAGTTTGGCTAATGTGAGTGATTCTTTCTGAATCCAGCCATCTCCAAGTATATTGAGAGAACCTTATCCTTTTTCAGATGAGGTACAACTTAGAAGCAATTCTTGGTGATGGATAACCAAAAAATAAACTTTTATTTACATGCACAAAGTGATAAGAATTATAAAGGACACTGAGCAATACATAAATTAATAACCTATAGCCTATATATTTAAAATATTCAGTTCAAATATTTGTGTAAGATTTATATTTTAAATTAAGAATCTGTATTTTTAAAGCATTGAGATGGAAGTTTTGGTTAATCACTACATGCACTGATTTTTCCTTTGGATGTATGCATACTTCCTTAATATATACAATTTTATTAGAGAAAATAGATGATTTTTTCCTGAATTATAGCTAATCCTGCTGTCAGCCCAAGAAATAGATGGATTTAAACGTCCTTGACTAAATAACTATATCCACTAAATAA
Source organism: Cephalophus harveyi (assembly GCA_006410635.1). NCBI lineage: Eukaryota > Metazoa > Chordata > Mammalia > Artiodactyla > Bovidae > Cephalophus > Cephalophus harveyi. The sequence continues at coordinate 20,030 of SJYT01062932.1, forward strand.
GATCATCTAAAACCAAGGTATAAGGCTGAGAATGAGTTGGCTAACATCTGGACATTTCTGTCTTTTAACTTCTTCAGAGTCAGCAAACATCTCACTTGTTTTGTGAAATGTCATTTCTCATAACAATCCTACAAATGATATGGGGTTAATTTAATACTGGATATTATAATTGATTCACTTATAAGTTTTCCTGCTGTATCCAGGTTGAGTTTTGATTATTCTATATGAATAGTGTGAGTTGCCTTTGGTCAATATAGTGAAATTGTTACATTATGCAACATAATGATAGAGAAAAAATGCTAGTCTTGATAACAGTTTTTAAATATTTTGATAGACATTGTCATCGTTTATTCTTCATATTAATGAGGTTTTAATTCATCTCTGTAAAAAGACAAATGTACCAAAAATGTCTTTAAAATAAAACAGCAATATAAGTTATCAACCAATTACCTAACCAGCCTAAAGAAGACAACAGGCAGAATCAGGTTGGTGCTTCCATCAGTCGAAAAGGTCTATGACCAAGGCTAGAGTAAACTGTATACAACAAGCAGTCAGAGAACATCAGATATCTGAATAATTGATTTATCTCTCATTTAATTTGTCATTTCTATGAGTAGTTGTTTTTCTTGTTCAGTTGCTGTCATGTCTGACTCTTTGCGACCCTGAGAACTGCAGCACACCAGACTTCCCTGTCCTTCACTATCACCAGAGTTTGCTCAAACTCATGTCCATTGAGTCAGTGATGCCATCCAACCATCTCATCCTCTGTCACTTGCTTCTCCTCCAGCCCTCAAGCCTTCCCAGCATCAAAGTCTTTTTCAATGTCTTTAACACTGAGAAGAAAACTTTTTTAAGTCAAAAACAGCATACATTTAAAATTGTACAGCTGATGTTTGTGGAGGTTCCCTGAGACTGGATCCCTGAGTACTTTTGTGAACCTTGAATGAGACTGTTTGTCATATGAGCCACTGAGATGAGAGTGTAAATTTGTTACTGCCGTATATCCTAGCTTCTTCTGAAAAATATGAATATTTCAAGGACAAGTTGTATCTATTCTCAAATGGTTCTAAAAAGCATGGCTACTGGTGCAAGCAATCTTCCTTATAAAACACTGCAGATTTTATATTATATAAAGAGATTTTGTGACACATGCCTGTTTATAGTATCTGAACAAGTTTATCTAGAGTCCTTTTGCAAAGGACTTTTTGTTTTGATTTCTGTGTCTAAACTATATCCTTATCTTTAAAAATCTACTTATTATTGAAGCTGTTTTAACAATGCCATCTGTCTTCCTTATCCATTGAAGAATTAAATCTATACTCAATTAGAAAAGATATTTTTCATTGTTTAACTGTGTCATTACCTTTTTCCTGTTACTTATTCACTTGAAAATGAATATAGATCTTCTTATCTTAGGTCTGTAGTGAACTCATCATTCTCAAATGAATTTCAGAAAACTCGTGGCTATCCTTTTCCCTTCACTGATAAATTGATACTTTAAAAAAGTGCAGCCTATTTGCAGGGCCGTAGTGGAGACACAGACAGACAGAACAGACTTGTGGGCACAGTAGGGAAAGGAGAGGGAAGGAAGAATTGAGAGTTCAGCATGGGAACATAAACATTCAGTTCAGTTCAGTCACTTAGTAGTGTCCAACTCTTTGCAATCCCATGGACTGCAACATACCAGGCCTCCCTGTCCATCACCAACTCCTGGAGTTTACTCAAACTCATGTACATTGAGTCAGTGATGCCATCCAACCATCTCATCCTCTGCTGTCCCCTTCTCCTCCCACCTTCAATCTTTCCCATTATCAAGGTCTTTTCAAATGAGTCAGTTCTTTGCATCAGGAGGCCAAAGTATTGTATTTTCAGCTTCAATATCCTGAATGAATATTCAGGACTGATTTCCTTTAGGATGGACTGATTGGATCACATTGCTGTCCAAAGAACTCTCAAGAGTCTTCTCCAACACCACAGTTCAAAAGCATCAACTTTTCAGCATTCAGCTTTCTGTATAGTCCAACTCTCACATCCATACATGACTACTAGAAAAATCATAGCTTTGACTAGATGGACCTTTGTTGACAAAGTAATGTCTCTGCTTTTTAATATGCTGTCTATGTTGGTTATAACTTTTCTTCCAAGGAACAAGCGTCTTTAAATTTCATGACTACAGTCACCATCTGCAGTGATTTTGGAGCCCCCCAAAATAAAGTCTCTCACTGTTTCCATTGTTTCCCCACCTATTTGCCATGAAGTGATGGGACCAGATGCCATGATCTTAACTTTCTGAACGTTAAGCTTTAAGCCAACTTTTTCACTCTCCTCTTTCACTTTCATCAAGAGGCTCTTTAGTTCTTCTTTGCCTTCTGCCTTAAGGGTGGTGTCATCTGCCTATCTGAGATTATTGATCTTTCTCCCAGCAATCCTGATTCTAGCTTGTCCTTCATTCAGCCCAGCGTTTCTTATGATGTACTCTGCATATAAGTTAAATAAACACAGTGACAACATAGAGCCTGATGTACTCCTTTCCGGATTTGGAAACAGTCGGTTGTTCCTTGTACAGTTCTAACTGTTGCTTCCTGACCTGCATACAGATTTCTCAAGAGGCAGGTCAGGTGGTTTGGTATTTCCATCTCTTGAATAATTTTCCACAGTTTGTTTTGATCCATACAGTCAAAGACTTTGGCATAGTCGATAAAGCAGAAGTAGATGTTTTCTGGAACTCTCTTACTTTTTTGAAAATCCAGAGGATGTTGGCAATTTGATCTCTGGCTCCTTTGTGTTTTCTAAATCCAGCTTGAACATCTGGAAGTTCATAATTCACATACTATTGAAGCCTGGCTTGGAGAATCTTGAGCATTACTTTACTAGCCTATGAAATGAGTGCAACTGTGTAGTAGTTTGAACATTGTTTGGCATTGCCTTTCTTTGGGATTGGAATGAAAACTGACCTTTTCGAGTCCCATGGCCACTGCTGAGTTTTCCAAATTTGCTGACATTTTGAGTGAAGCACTCTCACAGCATAATCTTTTAGGATTTGAAACAGCTTAACTGGAATTCTATCACCTCCACTAGCTTTGTTCATAGTGATGCTTCCTCAGTTCAGTTCAGTTCATTCGTTCAGTCGTGTCCAACTCTTTGCGACCCCATGAATCGCAGCATGCCAGGCCTCCCTGTCCATCACCAACTCCTGGAGTTCACTCAGACTCACATCCATCGAGTCAGTGATGCCATCCAGCCATCTCATCCTCTGTCGTCCCCTTCTTCTCCTGCCCCCAATCCCTCCCAGCATCAAAGTCTTTTCCAATGAGTCAACTCTTCGCATGAGGTGGCCAAAGTACTGGAGTTTCAGCTTTAGCATCATTCCTTCCAAAGAAATCCCAGGGCTGATCTCCTTCAGAATGGATTGGTTGGATCTCCTTGCAGTCCAAGGGACTCTCAAGAGTCTTCTCCAACACCACAGTTCAAAAGCATCAATTCTTCGGCGCTCAGCCTTCTTCACAGTCTAACTGTCACATCCATACATGACTACTGGAAAAACCATAGCCTTGACTAGACAGACCTTAGTTGGCAAAGTAATGTCTTTGCTTTTGAATATGCTTCCTAAGGCCCACTTAACTTTGCATTCCAGGATATCTGTTTCTAGGTGCATGATCACACCATCATGATTATCTGGGTCATGAAGATCTTTTTTGTATAGTTCTTCTGTGTATTCTTGCCACCTCTTAATATCTTCTGCTTCTGTTAGGTCCATACCAATTCTGTCCTTTGCCCATCTTTGCATGAAATATTCCCTTGGTGTCTCTAATTTACTTGAAGAGATCTCTATTCTTTCCCATTTTATTTTTTTCCCTATATTTCCTGCCACAGGGAAAGGGCTCTGGGTGCGCAGAGCTGATATGGCATAAGCCCTCTTGGAGGAGGTCACCATTAACCCCACTGTAGAGCTGACAGAACTTACACAGAACTAGGGAAACAGACTCTTGGAGGGCACAAACAGAACCTTGTGTGCACCAGGACCCAGGAGAAAGGAGCAGTGACCTCACAAGAGACTGACCCAGACTTGCCTGTGAGTGTCCAGGAGTTTTTGGCAGAGGCATGGGTCAGTAGTGGCTTGCTGCAGAGGTGGGGACACAATATAGCAGTGTATGCATGGGACTTTTTGAACAAGGTCTCCATTATCTTTATTACCTCCATTACAGTTTGGCCCCAGGTAAATAACAGAGAAGGAACACAACCCCACCCATCAACAGAAAATGGAACTATAGATTTACTAAGCATGGCTCCGCCCATTAGAATAAGACCCATTTTCCCCCTCAGTCAGTCTCTTCCATCAGGAAGCTTTCATAAGCCACTTATCTTTATCCATCAGAGGGCAGACAGACTGAAAACCACAATCACAGAAAACTAACCAATCTGATTACATGGACCACAGCCTTGTCTAACTCAGTGAAACTATGAGCCATGCCATGTAGGGCCACCCAAGACAGACGGGTCATGGTAGAAAGTTCTGACAAAACGTGGTCCACTGGAGAAGGGAATGGCAAACCTCTTCAGTATTCTTGCCTTGAGAACCCCATGAACACTATGAAAAGGCAAAATGATAGGACACTGAAAGACGAACTCCCGAGGTCAGTAGGTGCCCAGTAAGCTCCTGGAGATCAGTAGAGAAAAAACTCCAGAAAGAATGAATAGATTGAGCCAAAGTGAAAACAATACCCAGTCGTGGATATGATTGGTGATGAAAGTAAACTCTGACGCTGTAAAGAGCAATATTGGATAGAAACCTGAATATTAGGTCCATGAATCAAGGTATATTGGAAGTGTTCAAACAGGAGATGGCAAGAATGAACATTGACGTTTTAGGAATCAGTGAACTAAAGTGACTGAACTGAGTGAATTTAACTGAGATGACCATTATATCTACTGCTGTGGGCAAGAGATCCCTTAGAAGAAATGGAGTAGCCATCATAGTTAACAAAAGAGTCTGAAATTTACTACTTGAATGAAATCTCAAAAATGACAGAATGATCTCTGTTTGTTTCCCAGCAAACTATTCAATATCACAGTAATCCAAGTCAATTCCCCGACCAGTAATAACGAGGAAGCTGAAGTTGAATGGTTCTATGAAGACCTACAAGACCTTCTAAAACTAACACCCCAAAAAGATGTCCTTTTCATTATAGGGGACTGGAATGCAAAAGTAGGAAGTCAAGAGGTACCTGGAATAACAGGCAAATTTGGCCTTGGAGTACAGAATGAAGCAGGGCAAAATCTAATAGAGTTTTGCCAAGAGAACACACTGGTCAAAGCAAATACCCTCTTCCAACAACACAAGAGAAGACTCTACACATGAACATCACCAGATGGTCAATAATGAAATCTGATTGATTATATTCTTTGCAGCCAAAGATGGAAAAGCTCTATACAGTCCACAAAAACAAGACCAGGAGCTGACTATGGCTCAGATCATGAACTCTTTATTGCCAAATTTAGACTTAAATTGAAGAAAGTAGGGAAAACCACTAGACCGTTCAGGTATGACGTAAATCAAATTCCTTACACATTATACAGTGGAAGTGACAAATAGATTCAAGGGGATTAGATCTGATAGAGTGCCTGAAGAACTACTGATGGAGGTTCATGACATTGTACAAGAGGTAGGGATCAAGATCATCCCCAAGAAAAAGAAATGCAAAAAGCCAAAATGTTTGTCTGAGGAGGCTTTAGAAATAGCTGTGAAAAGAAGAGAAGTGAAAGGCAAATGAGAAAAGGAAACATATACCCATTTGAATGCAGAGTTCCAAAGATTAGCAAGGAGAGGTAAGAAAGCCTTCCTCAGTGATCAGTGCAAAAAAATAGAGTAAAACATATACATTACCATATGTAAAATAGTCAGTGAGTAGGAATTTGCTGTGTGACGCATAGAGCACAACCTGGTGCTCTGTGACAACCTAGAGAGGTGGGATGCAGTAGGAGATGGGAAGGGATGTCCAAGAGGGAGGGGATGTATGTATAACTGTGACTGATTCACATTGATATATGGCAGAAACCTACACAGTATTGTAAAGAAATTGTCTTCCAATTACAAATAAATTTTTTAAAATTACATGATATTAAAAAACTAATTCACTTTAACATTTTGTTACTCAAAGTTTGCAGCCTCTCTATTTTTTTTTTTTTAAATCTACTAATAGCTTTCTTATATCCTGGTGCTATTTCTCAAAGTTTAGAATGGAAGATCTCGCTCTCTCTTATGACTGTGGAATAAATTTATCTTATACTGCAGGAATCTAACATCTTCTTATCTCCTAAAGTCATGTTATCCAAGTCATAATGACATTTTTTGGACATATCCTTATAAAAAAAGTACATAATTATGTGATTTATTTCCTTCTCCACATATATACATATATAGGTAATTATAAAATTACATATATATATACATATATATATATGTTTATAGCACTACAAACTAAGATCATGGCAACTGGCCCCATCACTTCATGGGAAATAGATGGGGAAACAGTGGAAACAGTGTCAGACTTTATTTTGGGGGGCTCCAAAAATCACTGCAGATGGCGATTGCTGCCATGAAATTAAAAGACACTTACTCCTTGGAAGCAACGTTATGACCAACCTAGATAGCATGTTCAAAATCAGAGACATTACTTTGCCAACAAAGGTCCATCTAGTCAAGGCTATGGTTTTTCCAGTAGTCATGTATGGATGTGAGAGTTGGACTGTGAAGAAAGCTGAGCACATTTTGGGGGGCTCCAAAAATCACTGCAGATGGCGATTGCTGCCATGAAATTAAAAGACACTTACTCCTTGGAAGCAACGTTATGACCAACCTAGATAGCATGTTCAAAATCAGAGACATTACTTTGCCAACAAAGGTCCATCTAGTCAAGGCTATGGTTTTTCCAGTAGTCATGTATGGATGTGAGAGTTGGACTGTGAAGAAAGCTGAGAGCTGAAGAATTGATGCTTTTGAACTGTGGTGTTGGAGAAGACTCTTGAGAGTCCCTTGGACTGCAAGGAGATCCAACCAATCCATTCTGAAGGAGATCAGCCCTGGGATTTCTTTGGAAGGAATGATGCTAAAGCTGAAACTCCAGTGCTTTGGCCACCTCATGCGAAAAGTTGACTCATTGGAGAAGACCCTGATACTGGGAGGGATTGGGGGCAGGAGGAGAAGGGGACGACCGAGGATGAGATGGCTGAATGGCATCACGGACTCGATGGATGTGAGTCTGAGTGAACTCCGGGAGTTGGTGATGGACAGGGAGGCCTGGCGTGTTGCAGTTCATGGGGACGCAAAGAGTTGGACACGACTGAGCTACTTAACTGAACTGAACTGAATAGCACTCCATTGATATATATTCAATATCTCTCTATATGTTTTTGTCCTCAGCCATAACACTGGACACAGCACTGAATTTAGAACAGATTATTCATTAAAGTTGGTACAGTAGGTTTAATTTTTTTTTTTTGATATTTACTTTTATACTGGTCAGCATTCACAGCAAAATGTCTTAATAAACTGAGAATGGATGTTGAACATTTCTTAGCAAAATAAAAAATAAAACTTTGAATTTCTATCATAAAGATGTGAATCAGTTTATTTTCTCATTTATTAAGAAAGTGAAATGGAAATATAAAGTACCCCTATAGCTTAGATTTCTTCTTTTTTGTTTTTAATTGGAGAAAAATTGCTTTACAATGTTGTGTTGGTTTTTATTGTGTAAAATGTGCCAGAAAGGTTTCTTTGTAATTTAATACACCACTGCTATTTCTCCGTAAACCTCAACATTCTTCTCAGATAAATATTGACATTCATTTTTTTTCTTTTGCCATTTGACCTAATAGAGTATTTATTTAAGATGATATGAAGTATTTCAGAATTCTCCTTATCAGTCTGCTTGAATCCACACATGCCTATACATAATTACAACTGCTATTTTGGTCTTCTAAACACATAAGTAATGCCATGTCTCTACTTTGTTCAAAGCATTCCTAGAACTTCACATCATCCTTGGAATCAAATTCAAAATCTTTGTAACAGTTTTAGAAGGTAGGTTTTGTACAATTTGGTACCTGTCAATTTTTCAAATTCAGTTTTCTAATTTCCAACTCTGTTTCCCTGGTGTATTTCAGATGAGCTTATGGAACTTCTTAATCTTTGTCAAACATACCTATCTGATTAATGCTTTAAAACCTTATCATTATTGTCTCCCTTTTTCACATTTATATCTTTTTTCATGTAGGTAATACATATATTGTTTATCTCGGAGAGAAGTCTTTGTTGGCATTTTTCTTGGTCTGCCCAGGCTGCAAAACAGAATGCCATATCAACTTAAAAAGATGTACAATTTGAGAGCTGCAAGTTAAGTTTTATTTGGGACAAAATAAGGACTGCAGCCTAGGAGACAGAACCCCAGAGAGTTCTGAGAGACTGCTCTGAGAAGTGATGAGAAAAGGTCAATATATAGGATTTTGGTGAAGAGGAAATTCAATGCAATCAAGAGTGTACAATACAAAAAGTTTTCTGCTAGTCATGAGGAACTGATGTCATCATGAAGGATTTCAGTGCTAGTCTCTATATGAATAGATGCAAATATTGGGATCATGAACTCAGTTCCTGAAAATATCTAACTATTTAAAGGCCCACTCCACCAGATTCCCTGGAGCCCAGAGTGCCTACCTCCACCTTGAACTCCATAAGGGGATGTTGAAAGTCAACAGCTGCAGCAGCACAGGGTTCAATCTCCACAGAGGCAGATGGCAAACGCCATTGTAGTTGTAGTTCAGTTGCTGGCAAATACTCTTGGCAAGTGCCAATTTGTAGTTGACAACCACAAGGTTGGATGGCTTAAACAACAGCCCTGGAGTCTGGGAAATTTAGGTTCAAGGTACTGGCAAATTTGATTTCTAGGGTGGAAACTCTCCATGACTTGTAGGTGATTGCCTTCTTGCTATGTCCTCGCAGGGCCTTTCCTCATTCCCTGCTGGGAAACGGGGGCAGAGAGGGTACAAATTCTCTGGTGTCATAAGGACAGTAGTCCTTTTGAATCAAGACCCCACCCCTTACGACTTCATTAAACCTTAATTGCTTCCTTTGAGGCCCCATCTCCAAACACAACTACACTGGAGGTTAGAACTGCAATGTCTGGATTGAGGGAAGCATAAATATTCAGTTCATGCCATCACTGAAATACTATACTTTGTCATTTATAGTTCCATACCCCTTATCCTGCTGTGATTCTCCTACTGAATCCAAAACTATTTAAAATGGTACTATGTATTTATTTTCTCATTTATGAAGTCTCATAAACTCTGATTTTATGAAAATCAGACACTTTGTCATACTTGGGCTTCCCTGGTGGCTCAGAGGTTAAAATGTCTGCCTCCAGTGCGGGAGACCCGGGTTTGATCCCTGGGTCGGGAAGATCCCCTGGAGAAGGAAATGGCAGTCCACTCCAGTATTCTTGCCTGGAGAATCCCACGGATGGAGAATCCTAGTAGGTTACAGTCCACGGGGTCACAAAGAGTCAGACACGACTGAGTGACTTTACCTTCACCTTCACCTTCAGGATCTAGTACTAGACAGGTACTTATTAGAATAGTTATTTATTTTAAGGACAAATTAATTCATTACTGAATGATAATGGAAAGAGTCAATAACTATTAGGAAACAAAGTTAGACACCAGAATATAAGCATTTCTTAAGCATTGTGACTTCTTATCACTTTCCTCATAATGGAGTGGAGGTTTGGGGATGTAGTCATATATTTCTTATTTAACAGACATTGTGTCTTGAAATAGTTCATATTTAAAGCATCTTGGAAATTTTGCTCATTTTTTACATACACATGAGCTATATTATGAGCCTCAGATGCTCCCCTCTCTCCTGTTATAGTTTGTGTTGCTCAGATTCCTATTTAACTCTTGCAACTTTTTATCTTTATTTCTACACATCCTTCTTGATGATTATAGGATGCAAACACATTCTTACATAATTACAGAAGGTACTTAAAATGCAAATACCCTTTGGAGACAGGTAACAGTGAAACTACTTAAGAGAGAAAGTTTGTAAAGCAAAGTTTTTAAAGAGTTTTACAGGCCAGAATATTAGCATTTTTAAAGAATGCATTTTTATTTAGACTCTTGTTTTAACACTGGTGCTGCATTTGTTTTTATTGCTATGAATTACCTAAATGTCTAAAAAAAATGATATCGTCTCTTCACTTTTCTCCTCATATAGAATAACACCAATTAACCAGCAAAAATTATTCATATATAAATATAATTTTTCTTCCATGACTCTGAAATGCACTCACTAGAGGAAGTTAGTTAGGAAGAGTCATTAAGATGTAATAATTATTTCTGATATGATTATGGATCCCTTAAATTTTGTGATAGTTTCGATACTTAGACCATTGATTTCAGAGAACAGTTTCTAGTACTTAAACAGAGCTACATTTTCTATGAATATTGGAAAGGATGTCAAGGAAAGCCACTCCTCTAAAAATCACGTCTAACCTTCAGTACCTCATTATTGACCAGATGCTGGCTCATTCATTCAAATTACTTAATTGAACAATTCAAGTTCAGGCATAAAGTAGACAAATTAATTTAATGATTGTCAATAAGCTGAATTTTCCTGTGAAACTTTAGAAACTTTCTATACATTTGCAACAGAATTCAGTTGACCCATTTTAAAAACCCATTACTTGAATAAACACTATGTTCAGTTCAGTTCAGTTCAGTCACTCAGTCGTGTCCGACTCTTTGCGACCCCATGAATCACAGCACGCCAGGCCTCCCTGTTCATTACCATCTCTCGGAGTTCACTCAGACCCATATCCATTGAGTCAGTGATGCCATCCAGCCACCTCATCCTCGGTCATCCCCTTCTCCTCCTGCCCCCAATCCCTCCCAGCATCAGAGTCTTTTCCAATGAGTCCACTCTTTGCATGAGGTGGCCAAAGTATTGGAGTTTCAGCTTTAACATCATTCCTTCCAAAGAAATCCCAGGGCTGTTTGGCGGGCTCCAAAATCACTGCAGATGGTGACTACAGCCATGAAATTGAAAGACCCTTGTTCCTTGGAAGAAAAGTTATGACCAACATAGACAGCATACTAAAAAGCAGAGACATTGTTTTGCCAACAAAGGTCCATCTAGTCGAGGCTATAGTTTTTCCAGTAGTCATGTATGGATGTGAGAGTTGGCACTATAAAGAAAGCTGAGTGCCAAAGAATTGGTGCTTTTGAACTGTGGTGTTGGAGAAGACTCTTGAGAGTTCCTTGGACTGCAAGGAGATCCAATCCTAAAGGAAATCAGTCCTGAATATTCACTGGAAGAACTGATTTTGAAGCTGAAACTCTAATACTTTGGCCACCTGCTGTGAAGAACTGGCTCATTGGAAAAGACCCTGATGCTGGGAAAGATTGAAGGCGGGAGGAGAGGGGGATGACAGAGGATGAGATGGTTGGATGGCATCACTGACTCACTTGAGATGAGTGTGAGTAAATTCCAGGAGTTGGTGATGGACAGGGAGGACTGGCGTGCTGTAGACCATGAGGTCACAAAGAATCGGACATGACTGAGCAACTGAACAACAACAATAGAGTATATATATTTATGTGATTTATTGATAGTTTTTCCTGAATTCAAGAATAAAAATATATCTGATAGCAACAATTTTATCAAGTAACATGGGAGGCCAGATTATTACTTATTACAGATAGTGTAATAAAGTGATAAATATTAGTAAATGTATACAATTTAAAAATAATATTTGAATATTATATTGTACAGATAAAATATATGTGTATGTAAAAAATGAAATTTCATAGAAAAACCAATTAAATATCACTAGAAACTGTAAACTACTTAGGAATAAATTTTAGAAAATATGTTCTTAATCTGTTCATTCAAAAGTATAAAATATTTTTGAGAGAAATACTGTTATAAAATAATAAAATATATTAAAGAATTATTGTTGCTGTTGAATTATAAAGCTAATTGGTTTAAAGATGGCATCCAACTTTTTAGTTGTTGTATTCTTCACTGCAAATCCCACACAGAATAAAACCATAGGGTAGTTGTCAGCTTCAAGAAAGAATGTTCTTGGTGCTGAAATGAGAAGAGACCCTAACACATTTATTATTCATGCCCCATATGATGGTTGGATCCAGTAAATCACTTGCATGTTTGGGTTGTGAGCTGTACTAGCTGTTTAGTTCATGGAAAATTAAATGTCCATACCAACCAAAGTGGCCTACAGATTCAATGCAGTCCCTATAAAATTCCAATTACATTTTTTACAGACTTGAAAATAACAGTCCTAAAATTTATATGGAACCAAAGAGACCCCTAAAAGCTAAAACAATCTTGAGAAAGAGCAAAGCTAGAAGCATTCCACTTCCTGGTTTCAAAGTATATTACAAAGTTATAAGAATAAAAATACTGTGGGAATGGCATAAAAACAAATATAGACCACTGGAACAGAATAGACAGTCTAGAAAAAAACCCATGCATAGATAGTCAACAGAACTCCCACAGAGATTTTTAAAAATTGGTAGAAGAATACACAATAAGGAAAGAATGATCAATTCAATAAATGGTTTTTGAGAAAACTGGATATCTACCACAGAATGCATATCCTTGCAAAAAAAAAAAAAAAACTAAAATGAATTTAGACCCTTATTTGACACCATACACAAAAATCAACTCAAAATATTTAAATGCAAGAAAGACCTGAAACTATAAAACGTATAGAATAAAGCATAGGAGAAAGGTTCTTTAGTAATGATTTCTTAGATGTGGAACCAAAAGCATAGGCATCAAAAACAAAAACAGATAAGTAAGACTAACATCAAATTAAAAACAGCAAGCTAAAACTTTGGTATAGCAGAGGAGGCAATGAATGAAAGACAAGCTATGGAACAGTACAAAAGGTTTGTAAGTCTAATATGTGATAAAGGGTTAATATCCAAAATATATAGGAATTCCTACGACCCAACAGCTGAAAATCAAATACCTATGTTAAAAATGGGCAAGGGCTTGATTAGACTTTTTTCAAAGAAGATACACAGATGACCAACAGGTATATGAAAAGCTGCTCAATATCATCAGTTACCTAAGAAATGTAAATCAAAACCACAATGAGATATCATCTAACACTAGTTTGAAATTTTAAAAATAGAACTACTTGTATGATCCAGCAATCTCACTTCTAAAGAGTGTGTGTCTGTGTGTATCTAAGTCCTACTTATATATATGATAGATATATATTATTCCAAAGAATATACAATAAGACTATATAAATAAGAGAATATATATAATATATATTATACCAAAAGAAGTACATAACTATATATATATAGTTATATATATATACACTGAGGTATTGAGAAATCAGTATCACAAAGAAATATCTTGCACTCTCATATTCATAATAATGTCAGCATTATTCACAATGGTCATGAAATGAAAGTAACTTAAATGCCCATTGCTTAATGAATATATAAAGAAAATATACACATATATGATACCTGTATCATATATGTGTATATATGTAGAATATGATTTAGCATTAAAAAGGAAAGCAATTGCCTTTTGCAACAACATGGCTGAAACTGGAGAACATTATACTAAGTGAAATAAACCAGGAAGAGAATGACAAATAATGTTTCATACCATGTATGTGAAGACTCTAAAGATCTCAGACTCACAAAAGCAAAGAGTAGAATGTAGAACCATAGCTGCTAGAAGCCCTAATGGCACAGGGGAAATAAGAAGGTATTATCCTGGATGTGAAGTCAACTGGGCCTTAGAAAACATCTTAGAAAGCACTGCCTCCACAAAGCTAGTGGAGGTGATGGAATTCCAGGTGAGCTATTTCAAATCCTGAAAGATGATGCAGTGAAAATGCTGCACTCAATATGCCAGCAAATTTGGAAAACTCAGCAGTGGCCACAGAACTGGGAAAGGTCAGTTTTCATTCCAATCCCAAAGAAAGGCAATGCCAAAAATACTCAAACTACTGCACAATTGCACTCATCTCACACGCTAGTAATGTTCAAAATTCTGCAAGCCAGGCTTCAACAATACATGAACAGTGACCTTCCAGATGTTCAAGCTGGATTTAGAAAAGGCAGAGGAACCAGAGGTCAAGTTGTCAACATCTGCTGGATCATGGAAAAAGCAAGAGAGTTCCAGAAAAACATCTATTTCTGCTTTATCGACTATGCCAAAACCTTTGACTGTGTGGATCACAATAAACTGTGGAAAATTCTGAAAGAGATGGGAACACCAGACCACCTGACCTGCCTCTTGAGAAACCTATATGCAGGTCAGGAAGCAACAGTTAGAACTGGACATGGAACAGCAGACTGGTTCCAAAGAGGAAAAGGAGTACGTCAAGGCTGTATAGTGTCACCCTGCTTATTTAAATTCTATGCAGAGTACATCATGAGAAAGGCTGGGCTGGAAGAAGCACAAGCTGGAATCAAGATTGCCAGGAGAAATATCAATAACCTCAGATATGCAGATGACACCACCCTTATGGCAGAAAGTAAAGAGAAACTAAAAAGCCCCTTGATGAAAGTGAAAGAGGAGTGGGAAAAAGTTGGCTTAAAGCTCAACATTCAGAAAACTAAGATCATGGCATCTGGTCCCATCACTTCATGGGAAATAGATGGGGAAACAGTGGAAACAGTGTCAGACTTATTTTGGGGGGCTCCAAAATCACTGCAGATGGTGATTGCAGCCATGAAATTAGAAGAAGCTTACTCCTTGGAAGAAAAGTTATGACCAACCTAGATAGCATTTTCAAAAGCAGAGACATTACTTTGGCAACAATGGTCCGTCTAGTCAAGGCTATGGTTTTTCCAGTGGTCATGTATGGATATGAGAGTTGGACTATGAAGAAAGCTGAGTGCTGAAGAATTGATGATTTTGAACTGTGGTGTTGGAGAAGACTCTTGAGAGTCCCTTGGACTGCAAGGAGATCCAACGAGTCCATCCTAAGGGAGATCAGTCCTGGGTGTTCATTGGAAAGACTGATCCTGAAGCTGAAACTCCAATACTTTGGCCACTTCATGTGAAGAGTTGACTCATTGGAAAAGACTCTGATGCTGGGAGGGATTGGGGGCAGGAGGAGAAGGGGACGACCAAGGATGAGATGGCTGGATGACATCACAGACTCGATGGACGTGGGTCTGAGTGAACTCTGGGAGTTGGTGATGGACAGGGAGGCCTGGCGTGCTGTGATTCATGGGGTAGCCAAGGGTTGGACATGACTGAGCCACTGAACAGAACTGAGTCAAATGGTACAAAGTATTAGTTATGCAAGAAAAAGTCTTAGTAGAAATATACTGTACAACCTAGTACTTATAATTATTGTATTACACACTTTAAAAATTGCTGAGGGTAAATCTTTTGTCAATTAATTATTATTGGATACTAAATAATTGTAAATAAAGTGGAAAAGAGAAAAATTTTAGAATGAAATATGTGTTTATTGCAGTGATAGCTTCATATATTATCTGTATATTTTCTGTAAACTCATTAAGTTGCAAACATTAAGTATGTACAGCTTTATGTATGTTAGTTATTCCTGACATTGATTTGCATATCTACATTTATTTTTCTTGATTAAAAATTTTTAGTAACAATGTGTTTAGTATTATTAAATGAGTTATTAATAAACTCAATACATATTAAGATATTTAAATTTCTGAGTTTTTTCTTATATGAAAAATGTATATGTGAAATATTTGTGAAAAAGTTATATGTGTACCTAAGTAACTGAAGTTCACTGGGGCCCTTAACAACTTTTAAGAGTTTTAAGTGGTCCTGAAAACAAAGTGTTTGAGAACTGGACACATAAGGAACTGTGGATTCTTACTACGATAGATTTCCATTGACCACAAATCTTAATAATGCCAGATACACAAATAGATGGTACAGATTAATTCAAAAAGGTGTTAAATATGTGTCTCATCACACAACTTTGGATATCTTATGATATTGTATTTAAAATTTATGTGACTTTTAAAAATCATGTCATATGGTTATCCTTTTTTCTACTCTTTTGTTGAAAGATTTATTATTCTATGGAAAAAATACATAGTAGTGAGGACCAAGTTTCATGGTCTTCCAAAACACAATTTAAAGCCCATATGCAATTATAAGTCAGTTTTGAATAGTAAATATCATTAAAATGGTAGGTTTTCATTAAATATTTAAAAACATGTAGTTTCCGCTCTTTTTAAGCAGTCATTATCTTTGGATCTGGAGAAGGAAATGGCAACCCACTCCAGTATCCTTGCCTGGAGAATCACATGAATGGAGGAGCCTAGTAGGCTACAGTCCATGGGGTCGCTAAGAGTTGGACACAACTGAGCGACTTCACTTATCTTTGGATCATGAGCAAACCAAAGAGAATACTATAAACTATTGCTAATTCATAGAAATTTCTTTTAGGAAAAAAGTATTTATGATATTGTCTCATTTTGAATATTTGTACTTAAATTATACAGCATTTAATTTCAATGTAATGATAGATAGTGAAGTTCTTTGGATTCTTAATGTGATGGTAATTTGAACTAGTAAGCTTGAAAGCCGTGAATAAGTAAAGGTCAAGCATCTCATCTAAGATGCCAGAAAATCTGATATTTTACTTACTAACATTACTGAAAACAAAAATAGGCAGTTTAATAAAATGAATATTTTTTATTGTTTTACAAAGATATTTGTATTTTAACACATTCAAAAGTAGCCATCCATCATTCATGTGATCAAAGCAGTTAATCTCCACACAACAATATCCTCTTTGTTAATATGGTTTCCCAAGTAGAACAAATTGCTAACATCCTAACAACTGAGTGCATATAGCTTGACAACTTTGAGTGGGAATTTAGTTATTGGCAAAATTGTAGTAAGATGTTTAACAAAGTGCTCAATTCTTGTTTAATTACCAAATTTGGGAGATGCGTATATCAATATGTGTGCCTCAAATTAATAGGAAGAAGCAAACTATGTAAATGCTAAATAATATTAATAGTTGAAATTTCCTTGAATGGCTTTATCTCAAGCTTAATCTTCTTGAGAAAAAAAAATCATGAGGACTACTACTACTGAATTAAATATTTTTTAATTATAAGATAGAAACATTTACAGTATGGAATGGTATATTCTACTTTGATATTTACTGTATTAACACAAACCATATTATTTTCAGTTTACATAAAACTCTAACCAGCCAATACAAATCAAAGTAAAACATTAATAGATTCAATAAAATTTAAAATTGGATAGATGCTTAAGCATTACAGTGGACTGTAGCTCAGATGGTAAAGCATCCTCCTGCAATACAGGAGATCTGGGTTCAAACCCTGGGTCAGGAAGATCCCCTGGAGAAGGAAATGACAGCCCACTCCAGTATTCTTGCCTGGAGAATCCCACCAGAGGAGCCTTGTGGGCTACAGTCCATGGGGTCGCAAAGAGTCGGACATGACTGAGCAACTAACACACAGTACTAATGAATTTTTATATTTTGTGTTTCTCTGATAGACTTGTCAGAGAAGGCAGTGGCACCCCGCTCCAGTACTCTTGGCTGGAAAATCCCAGGGATGGAGGATCCTGGTAGGCTGCAGTCCATGGGGTATTAAGAGTTGGACACGACTGAGCGACTTCTCTTTCACTTTTCACTTTCCTGCATTGGAGAAGGAAATGGCAACCTATTCCAGTGTTCTTGCCTGGAGAATCCCAGGGATGGGGGAGCCTGGTGGGCTGCTGTCTATGGGGTCGCACAGAGTTGGACATGACTGAAGTGACGCAGCAGCAGAAGAGTAGCCAGTGAAGCAAAGGTAGATGTTTTTCTGGAATTCTCTTGCTTTCTCTGAGATGTGTATAAGAGACAGATTTACTAACAAATGCTATAAATAAATTCTAAAAAAAAATGGAATATTTTATCTGATTTAGAGTTATATTTATAAATAAAGTTACTTCAAAGAAATACTGTGCTGTTACAAAACATCTGCTTGAAAAATATGTGCATAGCATAGTATAGAGTAACACAACTTCTTTTAAATTTGACACACCTTTACTAACTTGCAGTATGATTTTTCAATTGTTCCTTTATATATCTCTATTAAAATCTGCAATTTTTTACTCATATGCTGCACAGTAAAATTGTGTCAATTGAAAATTAGAAGCACACAATTTTGGTCAATAAAATGAAATTGAATATTTAGTGTTAGGGTGATTATCCAGATGATTCAGAACGTGGCTATATTAATTTATAGATTAACATTATAATATAAAAAATTAATAAATTTAAAAGGCCAAAGAATTATGTGGAGGTTAAAGAAAAAACATATATAAAAACTCTGTTCTGTGCATTGAACTTTGGCATAAAGTTTCCAGATCTAAAAAAGCAAGAGAGTTCCAGAGAAACATCTATTTCTGCTTTATTGACTATGCCAAAGCCTTTGACTGTGTGGATCACAGCAAACTGTGGAAGATTCTGAAAGAGATGGGAATACCAGATCACCTGACCTGCCTCTTGAGAAACCTGGATGAAGATCAGGAAGCAACAGATAGAACTGGACATGGAACAACAGACTGGTTCCAAATAGGAAAAGGAATACATCAAGGCTGTATAGTGTCACCCTGCTTATTTAACTTATATGCAGAGTACATGAGGAGAAACGCTGGGCTGGAAGAAGCACAAGCTGGAATCAAGATTGCTGGGAGAAATATCAATAACCTCAGATATGCAAATGACACAACCCTTATGGCAGAAAATGAAGAAGAACTAAAGAGCCTCTTGATGAAAGTGAAAGTGGAGAGTGAAAAAGTTGGCTTAAAGCTCAACATTCAGAAAACTAAGATCACAGCATCCAGTCCTAACACTTCATGGCAAACAGATGGGGAAGTAATGGAAACAGTAGCAGACTTTATTTGGGGGGG
>SJYT01062932.1:39562-64224 GCA_006410635.1 Cephalophus harveyi
GTTGGACTGTGAAGAAGGCTGAGCACCAAAGAATTGATGTTTTTGAACTGTGGTGTTGGAGAAGACTCTTGAGAGTCCCTTGGACTGCAAGGAGATCCAACCAGTCCATTCTGAAGGAGATCAGCCCTGGGATTTTTTGGAAGGAGTGATGCTAAAGCTGAAACTCTAGTACTTTGGCCACCTCATGCAAAGAGTTGACTCATTGGAAAAGACTCTGATGCTGGGAGGGATTGGGGGCAGGAGGAGAAAGGGATGACAGAGGATGAGATGGCTGGATGGCATCACTGACTCGATGGATGTGAGGCTGAGTGAACTCCGGGAGTTGGTGATGGACAGGGAGGCCTGGAGTGCTGCGATTCATGGGGACGCATAGAGTTGGACACGACTGAGCGACTGAACTGAACCGAGACAGCATACTAAAAAGCAGAGACATTACTTTGCCAACAAAGGTCCATCTAGTCAAGGCTATGGTTTTTCCAGTGGTCATGTATGGATGTGAGAGTTGGAATATAAAGAAAGCTGAGCACTGAAGAATTGATGCTTTTGAGCTGTCATGTTGGAGAGTCCTTTGGACTGCAAGGACATCCAGCCAGTTCATTCTAAAGGAAATCAGTCCTGGGTGTTCATTGGAAGGACTGATGTTGAAGCTGAAACTCGAATACTTTGGCCACCTCATGCAAAGAGCTGACTCAGTTGAAAAGACCTTAATGTTGGAAAAGATTGAGGGTTGGAATAAAAGGGAATGACAGAGGATGAGATGGTTGGATGGCATCATTGACTTGATGGACATGGGTTTAGGTGGACTCTGGGAGTTGGTGATGGACAGGGAGGTCTGGCATGTTGCAGTTCATGGGGTCACAAGGAGTCGGACAGGACTGAGCAACTGCACTGAACTGAATTGAAATGGTCACATATAGTGTTTTGGGCTAACACTATTTCTCTCTTTGAGTCTCTTTTTTGCACATTGTACTATAGGTTTCTTATTTCTCTGGTTTTCCTGAAGGAAAGTTAATTAATTTATCAACTATTTATTGAGTGCTGGAAATAAGGCCGAGTACCATGTAATACTGAAACATTAAATAATGCAATCACCTAATTAAACTTTCCAGCCTTAGAAGTCTCTTTGTAGTTGACAGCTGGAAACCTTCCTCTGATTTATTGGTTGTTTTGAAGGGATAATTGTTCTATGCCTCAGACTCCAAGGTTCCATGTTGCCTTTAAGGACAAAGGCTTTTGAAACTTAAAAGTCAGTTTTTTTCTGTTTTCTATGGTAGCATTCTTTTTATTATGTAGTAAGTATCAAACAGTCTAACACCATAGTGTATGCAAAGAAGAGTGTGTATGGAAGAAGACAGAGATTGGCAGGAAGCAGTAAATAACAGAATAAAATACATTTTTTGCTTAGGCATCTAAAATATTGCACATACATACACAAACAGTATGCAGATTGCTCACAGTGCATATATTTATTAATTCAATTAAAATAAACCACTTCTAAATACTGGATATCTAGTTGGAGAAAGATTATAATAGTATTTTTATGTTTACAAAATATATAAACACTGAGTATGAAGAATATCTAATAGATTGGTCAGCACATTTTCAACTCCACATTCTATTTTGAAATGTAATTTGGCCCATCAAATGAAGGAGTGTATTTCTTCTTTCTGGGTATATGAGCTGACCTTTTGAACTATTTTGACAGATGGTATACTGTGGAAGCAATGGTGTGTAACTTTCAAGGTTGAATTTTAAGAGAACCACAAGTTCTTCATTTGCATCCTAGAATACTCCTTGGAACCCACATATCTCCCTCTGAGGAAGCCCAAGCAGCTCAGGAAGAGGCTGACATGTTAGATATGTAAATACACATATATATGTATGTACACATACATGTACATCAGTGTAAATATACATCTGTACAAATTTAAATATATAAAATTTTAAACTCTTTCCATTGGAGATGTCTGAGAAAAAAAAAGACATATGCAGTATCTTGCTCTATAGCAAATACTACACTAATAATGCTCTATTGTATGGAGATATTTATCAAGGGGAGTCATCTAGCAGTTAAATTATTTTTTTAGTCATCTAGCAGTACAGATTCTGAGATGAATAAATAGGATTTTTTAATGTTACCTTGTCCTGAAAACTTATTCAACTCATAGTCCTTTTCCATGAAGATAGTTTGAAGTATGTTGTTTTGATTGCTAGATAAAATGTGTCAGTTGTGTTTATGGTATCTCTCTACACAAAATCAAAAAAGAGTTGAAGCTATATACTTTCTTTTAAATCATATTTAGAGTCAGTAAAATTTGAGTTAAACCTGTAAAATTGTGAATTTCAGTTGGTTCTGATTTAGTAGCTCTATATAATTGGAGAACATATTTTAACATGAAATCTGAAGTACCAGTAAGAATTTCCTGAATTTATTTAATAATAAAGGAAATATGCTCTGTTATTCTAAACCTAATCTTCATAAGATTGGAGTGGTCTCCATGCTAATGAAACATGGAGACACCAGTCAAAAAAGCATATACTTTAGCCATAAGAAAACTTGAGTCAATCTGTAGTTTTGTATCTTCTGAGTATATATTATCTTTGTGCATCTCCAAACTTAAAAGTGATTTTTTAATGCACATGTCTTCTTCCTAGTATAATTGCTACTAAAATATGTCTATGGAGGAATATATCTTTACAGAAATAGTTCTTTGACAATATTTTTTACTTCGTGTCCTTTGGCAGCAGTTTCTTCTTTTATATCAAAAAAGTAGAAAACAGCAGTGCGTCCTGAATTTGGGATAGTTTAGTGTATATCTGTGTGTGTGAGAAGAATCAAGAGTGGCTTGCATGGGGGGCAGGGGGAGCGCAGGAAAAAAAAGAAAGAAAAGAGAATTCTTTAAGGGAATTTTTATTGGAAGAAGCAGGGCCCCTTCCAGAGCCTGAGAGTGGGCTCCAGTACAACACTAGGAAATGAATTGTCTGAGGAGACACACATACTGACAAAACAAGAGACTTTATTGGGAAGGGGCACCAAGGCAATGGCACTCCACTCCAGGACTCTTGCCTGGAAAATCCCATGGGTGGAGGAGCCTGGTAGGCTGCAGTCCATGGGGTCGCTAAGAGTCAGACACAACTGAGCAACTTCACTTTCACTTTTCACTTTCATGCATTGGAGAAGGAAATGGCAACCCACTCCAGTGTCCTTGCCTAGAGAATCCCAGGGATGGGGGAGCCTGATGGGCTGCCATCTATGGGGTCACACAGAGTCGGACACAATTGAAGTGACTTAGCAGCAGGAGCAGCAGCAGCACCTTGGGGGAGAGCAGCAGAGTAAGGGGACCTTGGCAAACGGCTCTGCCACATGGCTTGCAGTCTCAGGTTTTATGGTAATGGGGTTAGTTTTGGGGGTGTGTCTGGCCAATCACTGACTCAAAATCCTTCCTGGTGGCACAGGCATTGCTTAGCCAAGATGGATTCAAGAAAGAATTCTAGGTGGTGGGTCGGACATATGGACTGGCTACTCATCCCTCCTTTTGACTTTTCCTGAATTCTTCCAGTTGGTGGTAGCCTATTGGTTCTGAATTCCTTACTAGTCCCTCCTGTTGTGCGATAACTCATGCAAGTGGTTATTATGGTGCCTGGCCAGGGCTGGTGGTTTTGGTCAGTGGTTCGCCTATTATTTTTTCTGCTGTTCTCTTTTAAAATGGTTTTAGTTTCCAAAATGCTGAAACATCTACTGTATCATATGCTTAATTAATATCATATAGTAATTGAATTCCACTTATTTATTTATGAGCAGTATTTAAAATAAATGTCAGTGGACTTATTTGCAGCATATTCTATCAAAAAGTTACAATTCCTCTATGAACAAGGGATAAATGTTGAGTGGACTTTCACTGTTTTTACCAAGAATTTGGCAACTGGAAATGCAAATTAAAGATTAGGAGGAGTCAAGAAAGCTTCATTATAAAGGAATCTTGAGATTCCTTTATCACTAAGTTGTATCCAACTCTTTGTGACCTCATGGACTGTAGCACACCAGGCTCCTCAGTGTCCTTCACTATCTCTGAGTGAAAATTAAAGTCACTCATTTGTGTCCGACTGTTTGCAACCCTTTGGACTGCAGCCTGTCAGTCTCCTCTGTCCATGAAATTCTACAGGCTGCCATTGCCTCCATCACAGAATACTGAAGTGGGTAGCTGTTCCCTTCTCCAGGGGATCTTCCCAACCCAGGAATAGAACCAGAGTCTCCTGTATTGTAGGCGGATTCTTTACCAACTGAGCTACCAGGGAAGCCCACTATCTCTCAGAGTTTGCTCAAATTCATGTTCACTGAATTGGTGATGCTACCTAACCATCTCACTCATCTTCTGCCACCATATTCTCCTTTTGCCTTCATTCTTTCCCAGCATTAGCATCTTTTCCAGTGAGTTGGCTCTTTGCATCAGTTGGCCAAAGTATTAAAGCTTCAGCTTCAGCATCAGTCCTTCCAATGAATATTAAGGGTTGATTTCTTTTAGGATTGACAAGATGAATCTCCCTGCAGTCCAAGGAACTCTCAAGAATCTTCTCCAACACCACACTTCAAAAGCATCAATTCTTCAGTGCTCAGCCTATTTGATGGTCAAACTCTCACATTCATACATGATATACTGGAAAAATTATAGCTTTGACTATGTAGACCTTTGTAAGCAAAGCGATATCTCTGCTTTTTAATATGCTGTCTAGATTTGTCATAACTATCCTTCCAAGGAGGAAGTGTCTTTTAATTTCATGACTGCAGTCACCATCTGCAGTGACTTTGGAGCCCAAGAAAATAAAATCTGTCTTGCTTCCATTTTCCCCTTTCTATTTGCCATGAAGTTATGGAACCGGATGCCATGATCTTAGTTTTTTGAATGCTGAGTTTTAAGCTAACTTTTTCACTCTCCTCTTTCACTTTCATCAAGAGGCTTTTAAGTTCTTCTTTGCTTTCTGCCATAGGGTAGTGTCATTTACATATCTGTAGTTATTGATATTTCTCCCGGCAATTTTGATTCCATCTTGTGCTTCATCCAGCCCAACATTTTGCATGATGTATTTACTCCATATATAAGTTAAATAGGCAGAATGACAATATACAGTCTTGTATTCCTTTCCCAATTTTGAACTAGTCAGTTTTTTTATGTCTGGTTCTAACTGCTGCTTTTGACCCACATACTTGAGGTGATTTGGTATTTCCATCTCTTTAAGAATTTTCTGCAGTTTGTTGTGATCCACATAGTCAAAGGCTTTAGAGTAGCCAGTGAAGCAAAGGTAGATGTTTTTCTGGAATTCTCTTGCTTTCTCTGTAATCCAGCAAATGTTGACAATTTGAGTTCTGGTTCCTCTGACTTTTCTAAACCCAGCTTGTATATATAGAAGCTTTCAGTTCACATACTACTGAAGCCTAGTTTGAATGATTTTGAGTATAACCTTACTAGCATGTGAAATGAGCACAATTGTATGATCATTTGAACACTCTTTGGCACTGGCCTTTTTTGGGATTGGAATGAAAATTGGCCTTTTTCAGTCTTGTGGCCACTGCTGAGTTTTCCAAATTTGCAGACATATTGAGTGCAGCACTTGAACAGCATCATCTTTTAGGATTTGAAATAGCTCAGTTGGAATTCCATCACCTCCACTAGCTTTGTTTATAGTAATGCTTCCTAAGGTCTATTTGACTTCAAACTCGAGGATGCCTTGGTCTTTGCTAGTGACCACACCATCATCGTTATAAGGGTCATTAACACCTCTTTGTATAGTTCTTCTATGTATTCCTGCTGCCTCTCCTTAATCTCTTCTGCTTCTGTTAGGTCCCTACCATTTCTTTATTGTGCCCATCCTTGCATCAAATGTTCCCTGATATCTCCAGTTTTCTTGAAGAGATCTTGAGTTTTCCCATTCTATTGTTTTCCTCTATTTCTTTGCATTGTTCATTTAAGAAGCCCTTCTTATCTCTCTTTGCTATTCTCTGGAACTCTACATTCAGTTGGATATATCTTTCCCTTTCTCCCTTGCCTTTCACATCTCTCCATTCCTCAGCTGTTTGTAAAGCTTCCTCAGATAACCCTTTGCCTTCTTGCATGTTTTTGCTTTGGGATGGTTTCAGTCACTACCTCTTATACAGTGTTACAGACCTCCATCCATAGTTCTTCAGGCACTCTGTCTACCTAATTTAATCTAATGTGAAGCTCATAGCTTCACTGAGTTGCACAAGCCCCTTCACCACTACAGGGCAGTGATCCATGAAGAGGCTGCCCTCTTTGGACTACCATAAATCTAGGATAGGGAAAGAAAAGGTTTTTTGAATCATGGAGGAAGAGAGACTGTGGTTTTGTTTCCTTTTTCTTCACCAGGAGGGTATTTTGACTGTGCAGTCCTTTCAGTTAGGTGAGGATGTTCCAGAGATTAGTTCCTTGAAGCTGCTATGCCTAAGAGAAAGGGAGACTGCCTTTCTTTGAATGGGTTTCTGCTTATGCAATGTATTTAAGGAACATGGTTCTGTGGAAAATATAGGTATGACATATAAACAGTCTCAGTCTAAATAAAACAATGATAGCATAACAAAGGCTTCCCTGGTAGCTCAGCTGGTAAAGAACCCACCTGCAATGCAGGAGACCCTGGTTCGATCCCTGGGTTAGGAAGATCCCCTGGAGAAGGGAATGGCTACCCATTCCAGTATTTGGCCTGGAGAATTCTATGGATTGTATAGTCCATGGGGTTGCAAAGAGTCAAACAAGACTGTGCGACTTTCACTCACAACATAAGGAAATTGCCTCCAGTGAATCAATGTAAACAAAGTTACCAACATGTAAATATATAGCTGAGAGAACATATACTATTGTCAGTCAGTCAGTTCAGTTGCTCAGTCGTGTCCGACTCTTTGCGACCCCATGAATCACAGCACGCCAAGCCTCTCTGTTCATCACCATCTCCCGGAGTTCACTGAGACTCACATCCATCGAGTCCGTGATGCCATGTAAATTTGCTGGCAGATTGAGTGCAGCACTTTCACAGCATCATCTTTCAGGACTTGAAACAGCTCAACTGGAATTCCATCACCTCCACTAGCTTTGTTCATAGTGATGCTTTCTAAGGCCCACTTGACTTCAGATTCCAAGATGTCTGGCTCTAGATGAGTGATCACATCATCATGATTAGCTGGGTCGTGAAGATCTTTTTTATACAGTTCTTCTGTGTATTCTTGCCACCTCTTCTTAATATCTTCTGCTTCTGTTAGGTGCGTAGCATTTCTGTCCTTTATCGAGCCCATCCTTGCATGAAATGTTCCCTTGGTATCTCTAATTGTCTTGAAGAGATCTCTAGTCTTTCCCATTCTGTTGTTTTCCTCTATTTCTTTGCATTGATCGCTGAAGAAGGCTTTCTTATCTCTCCTTGGTATTCTTTGGAACTCTGCATTCAGATGCTTATATCTTTCCTTTTCTCCTTTGCTTTTTGCCTCTCTTCTTTTCACAGCTATTTGTAAGGCCTCCCCAGACAGCCATTATGCTTTTTTGCATTTCTTTTCTATGGGGATGGTCTTGATCCCAGTCTCCTGTACTATTGTATCAACCATAATTATTAAATGCAAAAAAAGGGCAAATTTAGGAAACTTAGTCAACGAACTATAGTATAATAATACTTGTTATAATTAAGCAATGGGCTCTTCTTCAGTCAGTTTCTTTATTCTGCCAAAAGCAGGATTTTTCCTTTCAGGAAGAACAGTTCACTAAAATTCATAGTGACTCTCAAATATTTGGAACAATTTAGTTTGAAATACTTTAAGACTGCACTGTCCCAGATGGTATTTTCTAACTCAATGGCTTGGGCTCATAAGCCTCATTTCCAGCATTATCTGCAATCTTACCATTCTCCTCCAATAACATTACAATCTTTCCACTGAAATAGTTGTCTAGTATTTTTACTTTTAATGACTCATATTTTCTAAAATATTCAGCATTACTGTTTTCTCACTCTTTCTAAAAGTACATCTGATTCTGAACAAATAAAAGTATTTTGGATAAAAGCAGAAAGGCAGTTGAACTAATACTCCATATTTAATGTTATCTGAGAATTCCCAGTTCCTTGAAACATCTTGGAAAATGTTTGTAAGACAAATAAAAAGTCTTGCACTTATAGCCTGATGCCAGGTAGGGTTTTTTTTGTCCTTTAATATTTAAAGGATCTTTTTACATCCCTGCAGAAGAACAAGGACGTGAAGCTCTCTCAAAGACTGAGCTTCATATTTCCTAGCCCTAGCATTTTCTTGGTTACTGCTGGCTCTGAGCTCCTGCTTTGCTAAATTAATTAAACTTGGGAATCATATTGTATTTCTCTTGTGTTTCCCTGCTTATACATTTAGTGAAACTCAGGCTTTAATTTCTTCCCCAATAGACAGCTCACATAGTATTAGTTTGCATTGAATATTTTAGAACAAAATTGGAAATTGAAGTTAAATATTCTAACTCAGTGAATTCTACATCCTTTTTTAGAGCTGTGAAATTTAAATTGGTATTCTTTATGCACACATCTTCCCTGTAACTTAAGAAATCATTGAGACACCTGCAATATTTAGATGCCTTCTACCTGATAAGAACATTTTAAATTTATTTTTGTTTAGCTAATGGCTCACATTTTTCTAAAGTGTTCAGCATTACTTAATTTTAGGTAGGTATAGAGAACCAACAGCTCTGGTGATAGTCTCTATCTGTGTCCTAAAGAAATATCATGATAGGCAGAACTCTCATGCTCCTCTTCCATAAAACAGACAAACCAAAAAAAAAAAAAAAAAAAGAAAAACCACTCAACATTTTCGAAAAGGGGTAAGGTATAAAAGGGCTCTATCCAGGTTTTTAGTGTTTCCTAGAGTATATTCAGGTGTAATGTCTTTTTTGATATTCTAGTTATTAACTCATGTACAACAGTGGGAGATTTACTCTAATCTTAATATGCAGTCCAAGTTTCTCTCTAAGGTAGAGTGTCTATTAGAATAAAACAGTTTAGAAGCTATAGAAAAATGACAGGAGGAAGCTAAGGGATTCAGAAGACTCAAGAGATGAACTTGGGGAGGAAATCAGTACTATCATTGAAAAAGGCATTTAAAGCTAAATTTATTTCTGGGCTGAGTTGTATTATCTTCCTTTTAATAGGCTCAATATGTTTGGATACAGTAGAAGCTAGAAATGTTTACAGACTTGAAGAGAGGTATCCTAGTTAGCTCTTAAGTATTTTAGGCTTATATAGGCTCTTTCCTTGGTGACTTGACCACATCTAACAAGGAATTAGAAGAAAAGAGTTGAGTAAGCTGCCCAATTGCACACACCTTACAAATGGCAAAACTGGGGTTCAAATCTAGACCATACAGTTCCAGAATCTGTACTCATTGAAGTTCACTATTCTTCATGCTGATGCTCATTTATGTTACAATTGCAATTTTATATATGTGCCTTGTTCACTGTAAGCAATCAAGAAAGAGTTGTTAAATAAATAAACAAACATTTATATATGAAAATAGAGTAAGGATGCAGGTGAGTATGGGGTGAATGGTATTTAAGTCAAGTGGGGTTATCACTGTAATGGGCTATCAGAGAAAGAGAATATGTAAAGATCCTAGTGCATAAGGAGTAAGTCAGTGTAACTGAGACTAGTGGATCTGAAATTTAGGATAGAATTTTATTTTCCAAAAGTGACCTTAAATAATTGAAAGCATATGAAGGTATATTTGGACTTAATGAAAACTACCAAGGATTCAGCTGTGAAATGAGTTCATCAGCCAGAATTAGATAAACATGAATTTGTACTTGTTTCTGAGTTCCAGTACTCTTTGTATT
The DNA here is from genome assembly GCA_006410635.1 of Cephalophus harveyi. Taxonomy (NCBI): domain Eukaryota; kingdom Metazoa; phylum Chordata; class Mammalia; order Artiodactyla; family Bovidae; genus Cephalophus; species Cephalophus harveyi. The sequence goes on from SJYT01062932.1 coordinate 49,417, forward strand.
CACTTGCTAAGGAAATATTTGTTCTGAAAGTTTGTGGAGCCGGAGAATTAGAGCTAGACATCAATAATTTGTTATTGTATCATCTCAGCCCTGCATTACTGATGAATTCTTAATCAAATTCAATGCTTGTATAGAGTTCTGCTGATTGGAGTTCCTGTTTAATTGCAAACACTTCCTTCTAACATTGTTGAACAACTTCCTAGATTATATCACAAAGATTCATTCTGATATCTCATGTCTTAATAGATTAGTACAATGCAGTTTACTTCATTATTTTAAAAATACAGTTTGTGAAAAATAACTGACTGGGCTGAATCCACATTCATGATTTAATTTCTTTGCTATTCAATTTATTAATTAATCATTCAGTAAGTAGTTATTTTGTTAGCTTTGGGGGATAAGGTAATGAAAAATATAGGTGCTATTGCTGTCCTCACAAAGATATTAGCATTTAATGTACAATATGAAAAATGAATTGAAATTTGCTGAACAAAAACAATGTTTATGATAGAGAAGACAATACAAAGTCCAAAAATAAGAATAATCCTGAGGAGCTTGAAAATCTAAAAGAAGTTCACTATAAACAAATTATAGGTTAACAGGAGTAAGACAAGGCAGGGAGAATGGTGAGATATGAGACGATGTAGGTTAAATAAAAAAGCAGATCAAATTACTAATTGCATATCACTTATACTGAAGATTATCCAGATATCAAAGGATGTTACTAAAGGTGTTTAAGGACGTGAATGATACCATTACATTTGTATTTCATAAAACTGATTTGCATGTCTGTTGAAAAGTTAAAAAAGAAAAACAAGATGTTCTATATACATTCAACGGAATATTGTTTGACCTTAAAGAAGAACATCCTGTCACATGCTACAATCTGGATGAACCTTGAGGACATTAAGTGAAATAAGGTATGCACAAAAAGACAAATACTGTATGATTTCACTTGTGTGAAGTATCTAAAGTAGTCAAATTCATAAGAACAGAAAGTAGAGTGGTGGTTACTGACACTAGATGAGGGAGAAACAGGGAGATGTTTAATAGGTAGACAGTACTTGCTGCAAAGCAGGGCAACACCACTGAACTGTGCAGTTAAAGCTGCTTAAGATGGTAAAGTTTATGTTATGTGGTTTAAGACTTTATTTTTTTGAGCATTTTCAGTTTTACAGCAATATTGAGAGAGAGATTTCCCATATACTCGCTGTCCCCACACAGGCATAGGCTCCTCCATTAATTAGCATCCCCACCAGAGAGGGACACTTGTTACAATTGATGAACTGACACTGACACATCACAATCATCCAAAAGTGAACTGTATATATAGTATTTTACAGTTTACTTTTGGCATTGTACATTCTATGAATTTTTACAAATGCATAACGACATGTATCCATTTTTAGAATATCATACAAAGTATTTTAACTACCCTAAAAATCCTGTGTGCTCTGCCTATTTATCCCTCCATCCTCAACTCCTGGAAACCACTGATTTTTTTGTTGTTAATTGCCACCATAGTTTTGCCTTTTCAAGAATGTCATATAATTGGAATCATACAATATGGAGCCTTTTCAGATTGGCTTTGTTCACTTACTAATAGGCATTTAAGGTTCCTCCATGTCTTGATAACTCATTTATATTTATGCTGAAAGGAATTCCATGGTATGGATTCACCACAGTTTATATATCCACTCAGCTACTAGAGGACATCTTGGTTGCTTCCGAGTTTTGGAAACTGTGAATAAAGCTTGTGTGCAGTAGTTTATGTGGAATGTTATTTCTATTTACCACACTGAATATAGTGTAATATTAAAAGCCTGTATAATAGTGATAGTTCAGTTCAGTTCAGTTCAGTTCAGTCGCTCAGTCGTGTCTGACTCTTTGCGACCCCACGAATAGCAGCACGCCAGGCCTCCCTGTTCATCACCATCTCCCGGAGGTCACTCAGACTCACATCCATCGAGTCCGTGATGTCATCCAGCCATCTCATCCTCGGTCGTCCCCTTCTCCTCCTGCCCCCAATCCCTCCCAGCATCAGAGTCTTTTCCAATGAGTCAACTCTTCACATGAGGTGGCCAAAGTACTGGAGTTTCAGCTTTAGCATCATTCCTTCCAAAATCCCAGGGTTGATCTCCTTCAGAATGAACTGGTTGAATCTCCTTGCAGTCCAAGGGACTCTCAAGAGTCTTCTCCAACACCACAGTTCAAAAGCATCAATTCTTCAGTGCTCAGCCTTCTTCACAGTAATACTGCTGCTGCTGCTAAGTCACTTCAGTCATATCTGACCCTGTGTGACCTCATAGACAGCAGCCCACCAGGCACTGCCATCCCTGGGATTCTCCAGGCAAGAACACTGGAGTGGGTTGCCATTTCCTTCTCCAATGCATGAGAGTAAAGAGTGAAAGTGACGTCGCTCAGTCGTGATAAGACTTCTAAAAATCCAAGGGAGAAAACCTGGTAACCTGATATTGAATAGCAATAGTATACATAAAGAAGGGTAATCATATTCCATGTTCAGTTGTGTAAGGAGGTATAATCAGTTTGACTCGTGTTATTGTTTATTGCAGAATTAATTTGGATAAAGAAAGAATAATTTCACTTCTTATTTGTTTCTTTTGCAGTGTATATCAGCTATCCACAGACCATTCAAAATACATGTTCTGATCTCAGGAAAGAAGTTTTAGGCATAAAAATACATTGAATTCAGATGAAGATCAACAGCATTCAACAATTACCAGTACTCTTTATATAATAACCAGTTTTATGGCAGTAATTCACATTAAAAATGATGCCCAAACAGAGGCAAGAATTCCCTTGGATATTGGATTATATATTATATATCCAATCATATATATATATATATGATATATTCTCTTGGATTATGTTGGATATTGAGTGGTGGAAAGGAGCATGCAATTTTGAAATTCCCCATGATGGACTTGATATTAGCTTTCCCCTTCCCAGGGGAAGTTGTATGTTTCTACCCCATTTAAGATAAATAATAGATAGTAATTGAAGATCTGGCAGTAGATAAATTGTTTAGAAATTTTGTTGGATTAGAAAGGAGCTATGGAGAATCCTTAGGCACAGTACAATTTAAGAAATGAGTAGAAGAAAAAATTTCCTTTGCTTTTATTAGAATCACAAAGTCCCAATCATATTAGCTAACTTTTCTCTACAGCTGATTATTTTGAAACTGAGGTTAAATGAGGTAGAAATTGAGAGGAGGGACAGAGAAGGCAGGGGGGAGAGGGAGTTCAGTTCAGTTGCTTACTCGTGTCCGACTATTTGCTAACCCATTAACTGCAGCATGCCAGCCTCCTTGTCAATCACAAACTCCTGGAGCCTACCTAAACTCATGTCTATTGAGTTGGTGATGCCATCCAACCATCTCACCCTCTGTCGTTCCTTTCTCCTGCCCTCAATCTTTCCCAGGGAGAGGCATTCTATAAATAATATAGTTTTTGTTTTGTTTTTGTTTACTATTCCCATTTTTACATCTTAGATCCATGGAATTAAACTAAGCATAGAATGATATTTTCTGAAACGTACAGTCAAGAAACACCTGGAGTAACGGGCAAATTTGGCCTTGGAGTGCAGAATGAAACAGGGCAAAGGCTAATATTGAGTTCTGCCAAAAGAATGTACTGGTCATAGCAAACACCCTCATCCAACAACACAAAAGACTCTACACATGGACATCACCAGATGGTTAACACTGAAATCAGATTGATTATATTGTATGCAGCCAAAGATGGAGAAACTTTGTACTGTCAGCAAACACAAGACTGGGAGCTGACACTGGCTAAGATCATGAACTCCTTATTGCCAAATTCAGATTTAAATTGAAGAAGCAGGAAAACCATTAGACCATTCAGGTATGACCTAAATCAAATTCCTTATGATTATACAGTGGAAATGAGAAATAGATTTAAAGGACTAGATCTGATAGACAGAGTGCCTGATGAACTATGGACGGAGGTTCGTGACATTGTACAGGAGACAGGAATCAAGACCATCCCCAAGAAAAAGAAATGCAAAAAAGCAAATGGCTGCCTCAGGTGGCCTTACAAATAGCTGTGAAAAGAAGAGAAGCAAAAAGCAAAGGAGAAAAGGGAAGATATAAGCATCTGAATGCAGAGCTCCAAAGAATAGCAAGGAGAGATATGAAAGCCTTCCCCAGTGATCAGTGCAAAGAAATAGAGGAAAACAATAGAATGGGAAAGACTAGAGATCTCTTCAAGAAAATTAGAGATACCAAGGGAACACTTCATGCAAGGATGGGCTCGATAAAGGACAGAAATGGTATGCACCTAACAGAAGCAGAAGATATAATACACAGAAGAGCTGTAGAAAAAAGATCTTCATGACCAAAATAATCATGATGTTGTGATCACTCACCTACAGCCAGATATGTTGGAATGTGAAGTCAAGTGGGCCTTAGGAAGCATCACTATGAACAAAGCTAGTGGAGGTGATGGAATTCCAGTTGAGCTATTTCAAATCCTGAAAGATGATGGTGTGAAAGTGCTGCACTCAATATGCCAGCAAATTTGGAAAACTCAGCAGTGAACACATGACTGGAAAAGGTCTGTTTTCATTCCAATCCTAAGGAAAGGCAATGCCAAAGAATGTTCAAATTACTTCAGAATTGCACTCATCTCACACGCTAGTAAAGTGATGCTTAAAATTCTCCAAGCCAAGCTTCAGCAATACATGAACCATGAAATTCCAGATGTTCAAGCTGGTTTTAGAAAAGGCAGAGGAACCAAAGATCAAATTGCCAACATCTGCCTAATCATCGAAAGAGCAAGAGAGTTGGAGAAAAACATCTATTTCTGCTTTATTGACTATGCCAAAGCCTTTGACTTTGTGGATCACAATAAACTGTGGAAGATTCTGAAAGAGATGGCAATACCAGACCACCTGACCTGCCTCTTGAGAAACATGTATTCAGGTCAGGAAGCAACAGTTAGAACTGTTGCAACAGACTGGTTATAAATAGGAAAAGGAGTACGTCAAGTCTATATATTGTCACCCTCCCTGCTTATTTAAATTCTATGCAGAGTACATGATGAGTAACTCTGGGTTGGAAGAAGCACAAGCTTGAATCAACATTGCCACAGAAATATCAATAACCTCAGATATGCAGATGACACAACTCTTATGGCAGAAAGTGAAGAATAACTAAAGAGCCTCCTGATGAAAGTGAAAGAGAAGAGTGAAAATTGACTTAAAGCTCAACCTTCAGAAAACTAAGTTCATGGCATCCAGTCCCATCACTTCATGTCTAATAGATGGGGAAACAGTGGAAACAGTGGTTGACTTTATTTTTCTGGGCTCCAAAATCACTGCAGATGGTATTACAGCCATGACATTAAAAGACGTTACTCCTTGGAAGGAAAGCTATGACCAACCTAGACAGCATATTAAAAAGCAGAGATATTATTTTGTCAACAAAGGTCTGTCTAGTCAAGGCTATGGTTTTCCCAGTAGTCATGTATGGATGTGAGAGTTGGACTGTGAAGAAAACTGAGTGCCGAAGAACTGATGCTTTTGAACTGTGGTGTTGCAGAAGACTCTTGAGAGTCCCTTGGACTGCAGGGAGATCCAACCAGTCCATTCTAAAGGAGATCAGTCCTGGGTGTTCATTGGAAGGACTGATATTGAAGCTGAAACTCCAATACTTTGGCCACCTGATAGAAGAGCTGACTCATTTGAAAAGGCCCTGATGCTGGGAGGGATTAGGGGCAGGAGGAGAAGGGGACGACAGAGGATGAGATGGCTGGATGGCATCACTGACTCAATGGACGTTGGTTTAGGTGGACTCCTGGGCTTGGTGCTGTACAGGGAGGCCTGATGTGCTGCAGTTCATTGGATTGTAAAGAGTCGGACATGACTGAGTGAACTGAACTGAACTGAACACCTTGGTGCCCCCCTAGGTAATCACAGCAGCACAAAGGTGTTGTTAAAAAGACTGTACCCAATAAGTTAAACAGGCAAGGAAAATTTTATTCAATACTATTGCAACAGGGAAAAGGGACTCAAGTGAACTATTAACCAAAAGGCAGGAGAGTTTTTAAATGTTGACCTAAGCTAGTGGAAGAATACTGAAGGACATTAAGAGCTTGTCAAAGTAATGAGGTCATCTGCGTTTTCTAAATTAGCACATAATATTGTTAGGCTCATATGCCTCAACAGAGACTGGAAAATAGGGGCACTGTGTTTCTTGATGGTTACATTTCAAAGGGATGGCTCCCAGGTACTTGAGAAAGATATTTCTAGGTTATAAAACTGGCAAAAATACCTGGGAGATTTACAACTCAAAGGGGAAGAGAAAGACCTTACATTGCAAGGTTTCTGAAGTAAATGCTCTAATCAAGTCTCCTATGCATGTATGTGCTTAGTCCCTCAGTCGTGTCCAACTCTTTGTAACCCCATTGACTGTAGCCTACCAGGCTCCTCTGCCCATGGGGATTTTCCAGGGAAGAATACTAGAGTGGGTTGCCATGGCCTCCTCCAGGGGTTCTCTCCAACCCAGGGATTGAACCCAGGTCTCCCACATTGGAGCAGATTCTTTGCTGTGTGAGCCATCATTTTTTATTTGGGTTGCTTATACTGTGATATTGATTTATATGAGCTATAGTTTCTAAAAATTTGATGAGGACCAAAGGATTCACTTCCAAGCTCACTCACATGGCTGTTAAGAGGTTTCATATAGCTGATCAAACATGGTTTCCCTACAGCAAGTGATAAGATAGAGACAGAAAGATTCAGAAGTTACAGTGCCTTTTAGGGTCTAATACTATCACTTTTGCCATATTCTACTTTTCACGCTAAACAGTCTTGGTACAATGTGGGAGAAGGCTGCATACCCAGAGCTTTGAATCACTAAAGGCCAATTTGAGACAGGCCGCCACTGGAATCTAGAGGCAAGGAAAGAGAATGTGGCTAAATTTACAAATGGGTGATTTTATCAGATGGATAGTATAAGGTGAGCCAGGCATTCAGGCAGAGAAAGATTTATTATAGGAAGAAAGAAAGTGACTGGCTTTAGAGAGAAACCAGTGCTCTCCATTTACAGTTAACCCTTCTTTTTACCCCATTGATAAGAAATTGTGCCCCAGAGGGAGAGGGCCTTAGTTTATCTTTAGCCGCAGCTGGGGTCTTGTGGTCACAGAGAGGGGTCTCACGGTCAGGTAGTCACATAGTCTTGAGAAACTGGCACCATCAGGGAAAAACAGGATATCACCTTAAGGAAAAAGCAGGATATCACCAAGGCAATGTGGCCCCTGTGACTTCATCCCTTGTTTGTCAGATCGCCACAATGGGCCATTTTTTACAATGCTCTATGAGCCCCTTGTGGACACTAACAGATACTGACACTAACAGACACTGACAGGATACTGAAAAAGTGAGTTAAGAACCTTGATGAGAGATTAGGTAAGCTGTTGTTATATGAAATTTGACCTGAAATGAAAGAAAGTGAAGGATCTGTTAAGTAGGAAAGATGTAGAGGAATGTTGGAGTTGGATCATAATATAGTTGGATAATTAAAAGGATAGGTGTCTGAAAATATTATTTCAAATTATTCTTTGAATAATATTTGGAGGTTATTGGAAAAGGAATTGTTAAGTCAGGCTGGCAATTGACATGGTGTGAAAAGAAAGACCACAAGTTAAATTCTGAAATCTGTATTGTATTAGAAGAGACAAGTTCAAGATGTGGAAAGGATATTTTAGTCAAGTAGATACAGTGTCAAAGAAACAACATCTAACTGATCCCTACTCATGAGCAAATAAGAGATACAGCCTGGAAAGTAGTCAGACTAGAGAAACTTGAGTTCACAATTTTAGTGTTCACCAGACTTAGGACTTGAAAAGAGCTTATGTAAAGTCATTCTCTCCTCAACAAGACATTTTCTCAATTAAAAATAAGAATGAAGAACTGAAGATTTATATAAAATTGTTATTCATATAATGGAGTTTTCAGATAACATGCCTGATAAGATTGGATAAAGAGAGGAGCAAAGTAGAGTATGATGATGGACTAAGGACTCTCAAATTGGAGAATTTCAAAGATGACAAGGATGTGAGATAAAGCAGATTTAGCTGACTACAAATTAAACAAGAAAATTAATTTCAGCATCTCCCAGTCCACTGAGGGTAGGCTATGACTCTAATTTTCCACCCATTGTGGGTTTAGATAAAACACTGGGTAGAGTATTCTGAAGAAGTTCAACTTGGTAGTGAATGCAAAAGCCCTAATAGTTCCTGATTTAAATGAAATTGCCATATAATGTTTGATGTTTAAAGTCACTAGCATTTCTGCAGCAATGGTTGAGTTACTGTATCATAATACTCTTTGAAATGAATATGAAACTTACTAGAACAGTGTACCCTACACAGTAGATGTTGGGTGCATGCATGCATGCTTAGTCACTCAGTCGTGTCCAACTCTCTGTGACCCTTTTGACTGTAACCCAGCATGCTTCTCTCTTCATGGGATTTTTCAGGCAAGAATACTAGAGTGGATTGCCATTCCTTCCTCCAGGGAATCTTCATGACCCAGGGATCAAACCCATATCAACCTGTGTCTCCTGCATTGCAAGTGGATTCTTCACCCACTGTGCCATCAGGGAAGCCCAGATGTTGGGCAAAGGGGTACTAACATAAGAAAGAAATGGTAATCTAACTATGAAAGGTGAAAGATTTGGTGATTCTACCATATGCAAGTTTAAAAGAAGTTGCAGAAATTTCATAAAGCTATTAACTTCCATTGAGCTTACTTTCTTACTATCTTCTACAATATTTAACTTTCTGACAGTGCTGGTGGTAGTGAAGAAATGAAGAAAAGAACTTACCTATTTATATCCATTTTTAAAGGATAATTCAAGTATTCAATCTCAATTATAACACTCATTCTATAGAATGTTCTTTGCTATCTGATATATTTGTAAACTTTGATTTTCTTGAGAGCAGAACATACATTTAATTTGTATATGAACTTTTAGTGTCTAACATAACACCTAGCCCATAGTAGGTGCAGAAAGGGATATTATTTTTATTGCACAATTTAAGAAGCAAAATATTTAGTCCATTCTGAAGGAGATCAACCCTGGGATTTCTTTGGAAGGAATGATGCTAAAGCTGAAACTCCAGTACTTTGGCCACCTCGTGAGAAGAGTTGACTCATTGGAAAAGACTCTGATGCTGGGAGGGATTGGGGGCAGGAGGAGAAGGGGACGACCGAGGATGAGATGGCTGGATGGCATCACGGACTCGATGGAGTTGAGTCTGAGTGAACTCCGGGAGTTGGTGATGAACAGGGAGGCCTGGTGTGCTGCGATTCATGGGGTTGCAAAGAGTCAGACACAACTGAGCCACTGCACTAACTGAACTGAACTGCCCAAGGTTACAGTCATCACTTCAAAAGGTAGAGGAAGAGAGAAAAAGAAAAGCTGTTTTCACCATAGACTTTGCTGCCTCAATATTTATCCACTGTATTTATATTTTTCTCTGTATGTGTTTTTCTGTCAATTTAGTTTCATTATGCTTTGAAGATTAGATTCTACCAAAGGCAATTGAGAACTGTTCTCGCTTAATTAGGAAAGAGCTATTTGAGTCCTGATCCCCACCTTGAAAATTGTCTCATAATTGCTTTTAGAGATAGATATAAAATACATCTGAAGATCTTATTACTATCATTTTGCTATTGTCAGTAATTACTTAACATTAGTAAAATCACTCAGTTAAGGTAAACTTGTATACAAAAGGTTTGCAATTCCCTAGACTTATCTCTCTTCTATAAATTTTCTTTTATTTCATGAAAATTTCTAGTGTTGTAAATATAATGTTGAACTAAATTGTTTAGGGACTTTTGTTTTTCATTTTGTAATGTCACAAAAAGAAACTTATGTTTATGGATTTCTCATAACAAAGTTTTTTTTTTCTTTTTTAATGCATTACTATTTCCATCCTTTCCACCACTCTCCATCCCCAGCTTGGAATTTCAATAGGAAAATAAAACCTACAAAATGAAAACAAAAATCAATCTTCTTTTATTTAGAAACAAATTAAATTGCCCTTTTAAAGTAATGATTTTTACCTTAAAGCAGTGATAACTATCTTGTTGCTCTGTCAAGGCTTCTCACCTTCTTATCTTACAACAGTTAACCTTAATAATGCCTCACTTTCAAACTCTTCCTGACTTATGGCTCTTTAAGCACTTCTGTTAAGCTTGATCATTTACCTACACTTGGTTTCTAATAGAGTCAGTGTCACTTTGAGGATTATAACTGGATTCCACTGAAAATCAAGTTCTTCAGACACTTTGAAACTAATGTGTGTGTATGTGTTTTCTTTCCTAGTAATTGATATCTGTGTTAAATGGATTTTCACCATGTTATTGAATGTCTAGGCAAAATGACAGAATACTAAATTCTGATTTTCTTTTATTTTTTGGAGGGGGGGGTCATTTCATATTTGATAATGCCAAGTGAAAATGTTGATAAGTATATAAATAAGAATGCATGGCCTCATAATACCAAACTTTAAAAATATATATTTTAATGTGGAAATTGCATTGTTAGAATTGGGAATTAACTTCTGTGCTTAGTCATTTTATCTGTGTGCATAGGTCAACTATTGTCCTAAGCTTTAATAATATGCCTAGTCATTAAAGAATTATGTACTACTTAGATGAATGACATTTATTTTGGAATATACCTTTTTTTTATAATTAGTAACTCCCTCCCCCAGTTGTTATGTTCCAGTTGCTATGTTTGAAAATAGGAAAAAATTTTATAGATTAGCTTTAAATTTTGCAACTATCATTGATTTCATATTTATAAATAGCTCCTTTAGTTGTCTTATTCTGAAAAGGAAGTACCTTCCTGGTTTTATCCCTCAGGATCTTAGCTAACCAAATCAGAATAACTATGGCTTTTGTAAAGTAAGAGTTGTGGTTTTTTTTTTTTTTTTTGCCTAAGATTGGGCTAGCTACTTATTAAAGTCATTTGAGATATTAATACCAAAAACAACAGTGAAAAAGTGAAAGTGTTAGTCACTCCGCATGTCAACTCTTTGTGACCCCACGAACTGTAGTCCACCAGGCTCCTCTATCCATGGAATTCTCCAGGCATGAATAGAACGGTTTGTCATTCCTTTCTCCAGAGGATCTTCCCAACCCAGGGCTCCAACCTGGGTGTACTGCACTGCTGGCAGATTCTTTACTGTCTGAGTCACAAGGAAAGCCCAAAGCAACAGTAGCACCTACGTTATGTACAATGAGTACAGTATATGTTAAGTACCTTACTAAATATTTTAAGTATTCTAAGTTGTTTTGTTTTCACAACAATTCTGTGAGGTAAGTAATATAAACCTTATTAAAAGAAGAGGGAGTAAATCCTCAGAAAGTTAATTTTCTCAGTGTTACCATGACTAATAAATGGTAGATCAGGAATTATGACTCAGATTCACTGCAGGTTATGTTTACAATTTCTGTACAGATAAATGAAGGTTATTATGAGAAAAACTACAAATCCTAAATACAGAGAGAATCTCAGAATTAGGCACAGGTTTCTTTCCATCAAGCTGAAGGAGATTATTACCTTGCTTTTATATAATGAATGGTGCAAGAATGAAAACACAGCTTCTCTTAAAGTTTGAGTAATATTTACTTTATAAATATATTCACCATTCTTTTGATTAAGTAGAAAACCATTTTATCAGTACATGTATAACTTTTAACTTTCTGTATATTGCTTATTAAGAAAAAAACAAAAACAGATACAGCTGTTGGTTTATGAAAGGCATAGCAAAAATGGTTTATAAATGTTGTATTGGAACATGAAGATGGCAGGATGGGAGAGAGGCCTACTATGGCAATGTTATATATAATCATTTAAATGTGTACTTAATACACATACTGAAAAGGTACCTGACCTGCTCTGTCTGATTTCATAAGTGATTTAAAGAGATCTATTTTGATTGTTCAAACTAAAACAACTTTGAAGCTTATAAATTAGATTTGAAGCCAAAGCTGGGAAATTGAAGAGTCAGTTACTCATATTTAGAATTTGTTTCCTATGAAATTCAAAGAACAAAGGTATAAAATTAAAGAATGAAAGTTTACATAGTACTCCTCTGTCCATTTGTTTTCTGTCACCTCACATACAGTCTGGATACCATACTTTACAAGAGAGTCCAATGTAAAGAAATAACATATATTTGCAATGAATTGGAATAGGTTGAATATTACCTTGTATCATAACCTACAGTGCTTTCTATTTTAAAGAATAGCCTTCTTTGAAGTAAGGCTCTTAAGATTCTCTCCAAGACACGTATTCTATCACAATTCTCATCTCTTCTCTCTGATGACGGAGCAAATAGGTCAACTGATCTCTGCCTTTCAACTATGAATGAAAGTAACTTTGACTTGCATCTCATTCATCTTTTTGCAAGAACATAAAAAAGAAGCTGCATGAAACTCAGCAGTGGCCTTTCCCATGGCAAGGAGTACAAAAAAGTTTTCCCAATTTGGAGTTATATTCAGTACTCTCTGCATGGCAATAATTTTTTTTTTTTTTTAGGCAGGAGGAGAAGGGGACGACCGAGGATGAGATGGCTGGATGGCATCACTGACTCAATGGATGTGAGTCTGAGTGACCTCCGGGAGATGGTGATGAACAGGGAGGCCTGGCGTGCTGCGATTCATGGGGTCACAAAGAGTCGGACACGACTGAGCAACTGAACTGAACTGAACTGATAGCATAGTGTATTAAAGAGGACAAATACTGGAGGCAGCTTGCCTGAATTAGTTTCAGCACCATTTGATATTTGCTGAGGGGCCTTGATCAGTTTTAATTAATTGCCCTATTCTTAGATTTCTTCAATTTTCATTCAAGTATGATAGTAAGAGTACTTACCTCATAGAATTTTTACTAGAGTTAAATTTCTAGACACATGTTAAGCATTTAAAACAAGACTATCTTTAAAGTAAATGCTCTAGAAGTTTTCTAATAATAACTGCATAATTATACACATTTTACTGCATTACATACATTGCTGCTGCTGCTGCTAAGTCACTTCAGTCGTGTCCGACTCTGTGCGACCCCATAGATAGCAGCCTACCAGGCTCCCCGTCCCTGGGATTCTCCAGGCAAGAACACTGGAGTGGGTTGCCATTTCCTTCTCCAATGCATGAAAGTGAAAAGTGAAAGTGAAGTCGCTCAGTNGCTGCTGCTGCTGCTAAGTCGCTTCAGTTGTGTCCGACTCTGTGCGACCCCATTAGACGGCAGCCTACCAGGCTCCCCGTCCCTGGGATTCTCCAGGCAAGAACACTGGAGTGGGTTGCCATTTCCTTCTCCAATGCATGAAAGTGAAAAGTGAAAGTGAAGTCGCTCAGTCATGTCTGACTCTTCGCGACCCCATGGACTGCAGCCTTCCAGGCTCCTCCGTCCATGGGATTCTCCAGGCAAGAGTACTGGAGTGGGGTGCCATTGCCTTCTCCAATTACATACATTGCTATGCATTTAACCATACATCATAAGGATTTATACACATTCAGTTATGTACTATAGACATTTTTGTATATCTAGCTACACACTGCCAATAGTCTATAGTTTTACATGTTTATATGACATGAGAAAGATTAGGTATAGTATTTCTAAATCTGTCTTAATAATGAAAAGGAGAATAAGAACTGGAAGCACACCCAGCATCTCTGTGGTTATGATAGAGTTAAGCTGAAAAGATAATTATGTTATTAAATTATTAAATTCCATTATTAAAACAAACAATGATGTTCAAAATGAATTAAAAATGTGAGCATCTGCTTGAAGTTAAGGCCTTTTACATTTGTTGCTCATAACTGTGTAGTGTCCTTCTAAACGTAGGGTGAAACAGACTTTATGCAGCAGGTGAGAAAAGAAGTAAAATAAAAGGAAAAATTGAGATAGTTACTACACAGGAGATATTTGTTCCCAAACAAGTAGATGTTATTAATAGATAAGTCTAGATTTTAAAGAGGTCAGTATAGGTTGAAAATCTAAGCAAGGATTGGAGGATAAAGTGAAGTATATAAAATAAATCAGCAAGAGGGAATAAAGCAGGGTAGGGCAGTACAGATTAAGAGAGGATTAAATTAAGACTTAAATTTTCAAAACACATGATTTTTTAAGAATAAGCATATGGTATAATCTTTTATTTTGAAGCTATTACCTTGAAAGCAGAGCAAAAAGTTTTTAATGAAGAGAAATGATAAGATTTAAATGAGTGATATGATCCACAGTGTGAAAATATTAAAATGGGAGAGTTGGAATTGTCCTGATATGTTATGCAGACCTAGAAAGTTATTAAGACTTGGTCCTGTAGCATTTTTCAAGAATAAAACAGAGTTGGAACTTTCTAAAAATATTCTTTAGCACTAAGAGCAGGCCGGCGCACTACGCGCGGTCCGCTGCGAGAGCCGGGCCGCGCGCGGCCGGGAGGAGCTGCCCCACGTCCGAGGTCGGGAACAGCAGCCTAGAGTGCCAGGCTGCGACGGCGCAGGAACGGCCGAGAGGAGCTACCTGTACTGAGGTCAGTGGCGGCCCGGGAGGAGACACCCGGCGTCCGAGGTCAGGGCGGCAGCTGGGTGGAGCTACCCCGCATCCGAGGCCAGTGGCGGCCGGGGGGAGACACCCCGTGTCTGAGGTCAGGGGCAGTCGGGAGAAGCCACCTCGAGCTAGAGGCCAGGGGCGGTGACCCCGGGGAGCCACCACAAGCCCGAGGCCAGGGGTGGCAGCTGGGAGGGGCCACC
>SJYT01062932.1:69087-85719 GCA_006410635.1 Cephalophus harveyi
TAGAACTGAGACAGCCTTTAAAACTGGTTTATTGTCTTTGCTATTGTTACTTCTCTTGCCCAATAACAGTCATTTGTTCCTCAATTTCCTTCATTGTGTCCAACTCTTTGCAACCCCATGGTCCATAGAATTCTCCAGGCCAGAATACTGGAGTGGGTAGCCATTGCCTTCTCCAGGGGATTTTCCCAACCCAGGGATCAAACCCAGGTCTCCCACATTGCAGGTGGATTCTTTACCAGCTGAGCTAATAGAGAAGCCCAAGAATACTGGAGTGGGTAGCCTATCCCTTCTCTAGTGGATCTTCCTGACCCAGGAATAGAACTGGGGTCTCCTGCATTGCAGGCAAATTCTTTACCAACTGAGCTACCAGGGAAGCCCTCTCTTGCCTGGTAACAGTCATTGATTCTTTCATTTTTCTTTTCCTTTAAGATAATTTCTTGAGAACTGTTCATGGTCTAGCCATGTGGCCAGACTTAGATCACTAAATGACTTAGGCCAAAAGTGGCTTCTCTTATGTCAAGAAAGCTAGATTCCCTTTCTCTGGGGACCCCCACCCTATCTGTTCACAGTATATCTATGAACATCTGTGATCTGTGAGACTCTTTCTAGATTGCACCCACTGCTCCAAACTCTCTTTTAGAATGATACATATACTTATTTGTATCATCTAGATGTACAGTGTTTCCATCTTCTTTAATCTGTACATTATACTTGCCAAATGATTAATATAAATTCGGCCTAGTGGTGATATGATTTATAACAAGAAATATGTATATCTTTGGTCTTTGTCCTTGTTCTTGGCAAGAAAATCATAAAATCCTTGTAACTTCCTAAATGATAAAGGCAATAGAAGTATCCTTAATTATGATATGCAGTCATTTGCCCTCACTTCCTGCAGTATCTCCAAAGCCATAAAAGAGAAAAGAGTGTCTTTTGTTTCGTAACAAACCTGTTTCAGCTTCACCTGGGTTTATATTATGAGATGAATTTTGGAAACCTTCTAGAAAACCATAGGATATGGGCTGGTTGTCAGTGGAACCAAACTGTCTCATTAGATGCTTGGAACTTATAGTTGGAACTTTCTTTGATCCCTGGAGTGGGGCAAGGTGCTGGAGGTTGAAATAATAATCAATGGTGAGTGATTTAATCAATCATAGCTCCCTAAAAATTTCTAAAATATGGATTTTTGAGGGCTTCTAGCTTGGGTAACACGTGGAAGTGATAAGATGGGGGTGGACCTGGAAAGGATGCTTCTCTTGCATATTCCCCATACTTGGCCCCATGGATCTCTTTTATTTGGCTGTTAATCAACTGAAGATCCAGTAAATAAATTGTCTTTCCTGATTTCTGAGAGCTGTTCTAGCAAATTATTGGGCTTAAGGAGGGAACCTTTCGTTTATACTTGATTAGTCGGAAAATTCCATGGACGGAGGAGCCCGGTGGGCTACAGTTCATGGGGCCGCAGTCAGATACAACTGAGCACACATGCACTTCAGTCAGAAGCACAAGTAACAAACTGCACTTGAAACTTGCCTCAGAGATGGGGAGGAGTGGTCTTGTGGAATAAGCCCTTAACCTGTGAGATCTGATGTTGACTCCAGGTAGGTATCGTCAGAGTTAAGTTTAGGACATTTATCCTGTGTGCATAAAGAACTGCAAGAATTGCTTGGTGTGGAAAAATTACACATCTGAAGTAAAAAGGATGCTGTGAACATTAAACAGAAAAACAAGGGATTTCCTTTCATTTGGTGTCTAGAAGTGAGGTATTGAGTGCAGAGTAGTGGATAGAGGAAATAGAAAAATGGTGAGTCTTTTCCATTCATCTAGTTACTTTGTAGTTATCTCTAATTTAATATGCCAAATATCTAGTTCATTCTTGTCAGTTTTTTATTTGTTTGTTTTACAGTCCAGTGGTTACAAATGCTAGAACCTTACTTTTTGACTTTGAATAGTGATTCTACTAATTACTGAGTGAAACTTAGGCAAGTCAACTAACATTCCTATGTATCAGTGTCCTCCTATGTAAAATGGATATAAGTCAGATACAACTGAGCACACATGCACTTCAGTCAGAAGCACAAGTAACAAACTGCACTTGAAACTTGCCTCAGAGATGGGGAGGAGTGGTCTTGTGGAATAAGCCCTTAACCTGTGAGATCTGATGTTGACTCCAGGTAGGTATCGTCAGAGTTAAGTTTAGGACATTTATCCTGTGTGCATAAAGAACTGCAAGAATTGCTTGGTGTGGAAAAATTACACATCTGAAGTAAAAAGGATGCTGTGAACATTAAACAGAAAAACAAGGGATTTCCTTTCATTTGGTGTCTAGAAGTGAGGTATTGAGTGCAGAGTAGTGGATAGAGGAAATAGAAAAATGGTGAGTCTTTTCCATTCATCTAGCTACTTTTTAGTTATCTCTAATTTAATATGCCAAATATCTAGTTCATTCTTGTCAGTTTTTTATTTGTTTGTTTTACAGTCCAGTGGTTACAAATGCTAGAACCTTACTTTTTGACTTTGAATAGTGATTCTACCAATTACTGAGTGAAACTTAGGCAAGTCAACTAACATTCCTATGTATCAGTGTCCTCCTATGTAAAATGGATATTTCAATCACAGTCCAAGCAGGAATCACAAGGTAATTTGAAAAAGAGACCTAAACTGTAATTTGTGAACTATGACAGCGATTACTTACAACGGGTAAAAAGAGTTCTCGAAAAATACGGTAGTGCTGAGGAGTGTACCTGAGAAATACACCCCTCAGCCCTACCTTATTTTTTGAGAACTCTCTTTACCTTTTATAAGTAATCTCCAAGGGTTTGATTCAGATCTCATTAGCTATAATGTGATTCAGTTCTCATTGCTGCTGCTGCTAAGTCACTTCAGTCGTATCCAGCTCTGTGCAACCCCATAGACGGCAGCCCACCAGGCTCCCCCGTCCCTGGGATTCTCCAGGCAAGAACACTGGAGTGGGTTGCCATTTCCTTCTCTAATGCGTGAGAGTGAAGTCGCTCAGTCGTGTCTGACTCTTAGCGACCCCAGGGACTGCAGTTCTCATTAGTTATAACTAAATAGATTATAGAGAAGTTCTCTGGGTGATTCCAGGTCAGAAGGGATTCTGGTGGTTGGAGAGTGACAGCCAGGTCCAGCAAACAGGAATTAATTCTCTGGTGAGCTGTCAACTTGAGACCAGGAAATCGGCCCTGAGAGGTATCTTGGAGTCTCATTGGGAATTGTTCCATGGGAGTGCAGCTGAAACTCAGTGTGGGAGAGCACCACTGAACCTTCACACAAACCACTGGCAGGCATGCAGTCAAAGCAAGAAAAGAAGAAGAAAACAAAGCAAAATTTAAAAGAAAACACCAGGACTTTGAAGAGACGCCCCTTCTTCAGTGTCCCTCCAGTGCTACCATCAAAGCTTAAATAGGGAGCCAACTGCAAAGGAGAAATACTTAATGCACCTACTCAATTTTCACAGAACAGACAAGGAAGGTTGATATGGAAGTAAAGAGCAATAAATTGATAGTGTGTTAGTTTCCAAGGGGATTCATAACACAGGACCACAATCTGGGTGGCTCAGAACACGGAAATTATTCTCTTATAGTTCTGGGGCTTGAAGTCTGAAATCAGTGTATTGGCAAGGCAGTTCTCCCTCTGGAATCTCTAGAAGAGAATCATTCCTTGCCTCTTTCAGCTTCTGGTGGCTGTCACATCACTGTGACTGCATCACTGCAGTCTCTGCCTCTGTCTTCCCATTGCTTTGTCTTCTGCCAGCTCTCACATGGACACACTTAGGGATAACCTGTGCAGTCCATGATGGGTTCATCTCAAAATATTTAACTTATCTACATCTGAAAAGATCCCTTTACAAATACAGTCATGTTTCTTTGCAAGTTCCTGGGGTTAGGACATACCCATGTGTGAGCCACCAACTAGCCTTCTGTTGGGGATTATAGGAACCGTGTTTAACTTATAAAACTTCTTAATGATAATAAATTAATCATGTAAAATACTTAGAACAGTGTCTTGTTCATAACAAGTACTTACAAAGTGTTTATTGTTGCTAGTATCATCATCATCACCACCACAATCACAATGTAGTGGTTATTGTTCTATCCAGCTATCTCTCTGATTTTTCCCCACTCACTGCTCTTCTCTTCATTTGATAGATAGGATAATCATATGATAATTAGAAATTGTATCCTGAGTCTATATTTATCAAATTTATCAAATAAGTGGCCTTGAACTGAATTTCTAAAATGGAGATATTTTATTTCACTTAACTTATATGTAAGTAGACTTAGTCTGATTGCAGATAAAGAGATTAAACCTTATAGAAGTTACATAATGTATTTTGTCGCTTACTAGATGGTGACATCATTTAGTTTAGTCTTTGTGATACAGTATTTAATTACTATTACCACTACTAGTACTAATTACTACTTTTTTAAAAAATTGGAGTATAGTTGCTTTGCGATGTTATGTTGTTTTCTGCTCTACAGCAAAGTAAAGAAGCTATATGTGTATGAGTAGCTGATTTACTCCTTTTTAGATTCCCTTCCCATTTGGGTCACCAGAGAGTATTGAGTGGACTTCTCTGGTCACTCAGCAGTAAAGAATCTGCCTGCAATGCAGGAGACTTGGATTCGATCCTTGGGTCTGGAAGATCTCCTGGAGGAGGGCATGGCAACCACTGTGTGGATCACAATAAACTGTGGAAAATTCTGAAAGAGAAGGGAATACCAGACCACCTGACCTGCCTCTTGAGAAACGTATATGCAGGTTAGGAAGCAACAGTTAGAACTGAACATGGAACAACAGACTGGTTCCAACAACAGGGAAAGGAGTATGTCAAGGCTGTATATTGTCACCCTGTTTATTTAACCTCTATGCAGAGTACATCATGAGAATCGCTGGGCTGGAAGAAGCACAGGCTGGAATCAAAATTGCCGGGAGAAATATCAATAACCTCAGACATGCAGATGACACCACCCTTATGGTTGAAGGTGAAGAGGAACTAAAAAGCCTCTTGATGTAGGTGAAAGAGGAGAGTGGAAAAAGTTGGCTTAAAGCTCAACATTCAGAAAACGAAGATCTGGTCCCATCACTTCATGGGAAGTAAATAGGGAAACAGTGGAAACAGTATCAGACTATTTTTTTTTGGGGGGGGGGCTCCAAAATCACTGCAGATGGTGATTGCAGCCATGAAATTAAAAGATGCTTGTTTCTTGAAAGGAAAGTTATGACCAATCTAGATAGCATTTTGAAAATCAGAGACATTACTTTGTCAACAAAGGTCCATCTAGTCAAGACTATTGTTTTTCCCATGGTTATGTATGGATGTGAGAGTTGGACTGTGAAGAAAGCTCAGCGCTGAAGAATTGATGCTTTTGACCTGTGGTGTTGGAGAAGACTCTTGAGAGTCCCTTGGACTGCAAGGAGATCCAAATATAATATAATATTATATTATATACTATAATAATATAATATACCATACTGTATACTAATATACTAATAGTATAGTATACTATGCTATACTAATATAATATACTATTATAGTAATAATAGTATTATTACTATTACTATTACTTCATGAATGATATAGCTATCTACAGTTAAAAAACACATATTAGAGATTTCTCTGTCTCCCTCATTTCCCTTTTTCTCTCTTTTAATTAATTAACAATTCTTGGAAGTTTGTCAATTAAAAAGAAACACAATTTCCTGAATTGACTTTCTCTCTTAATTAACTCTGTAATCACAATACTCTCTTAACCGATGTCTCTAACTTTTGTCTGTCATCCTCAATCTTTATTCCACATAGCAAATAAAAAACGTTGTTTGTGAAGCACAGATCTATTGTCACTAAACTGCTTTAAATTTCTTTAATAATTTTTAAGGTTTTCCAGTATCTGGAACCAAACTGTTTTTTAGCCTTTTCTTCTGACTACATAAACTGGACTGCTCTCACAGAGTACTATTAATGATTTCTCCAAAAATATCATAAACCCTTCATATTTGTTCACAGAAGTTCCCCTTTCATAGTATTTGGAATCTAAATCCAGCTCAAATATCAGATCTTCTATAAAGTCTTACTCTAAATCTCAAAAGATAAAAGAACTTCTATCTTATGCTCAAACCAGGTATGATCTTTGATTTCTGTACAAGGAGCACCTGATTAATGGACCATATAACTAGAACCCTAGATTCTCTCTCATAGGCAGTGTTTGGATGCTCTTCTGCACTTTTCTGAAACTAAGGATATGAAATAATGTATTTTATCAAATGACAAAGACTAAACAATTCCCATTTGTGCATGTGTGTGTGTTTAGTTTCTTAGACAGCTTCATCTGTAGGTTGGTTATCCACCATCACAGTTATATTAAATATCTTTGTCCCCACAAAGATCCTTTGTATGGCCTTTTCATAAAACTATAGCTTCCTTCCCCACCACCTCTCCTTCTACCATGTCTAACCCTTGGGAACTTCTTGTCTCTATAAACTTTTTGATTTAATAATATTGATACTGACAAATTGTTTCTTCAGTCTGTTCACCAAGAAGGTAGAGAGTTTATAGGCTAGGTGCTATCTGTCTCTTATACACAGATTTATAATATTTTGTTTCATTGTTTATTTACCTCAGATATCCCCAAATTTATTTTTTTGAATAATGCGTATCAGATTATTCTAATTTTCTCTATCCTTTCCAGGAATGAAATGAAATTCAATTACTTGAATTTGTTTTACAGTACATTTTTATAGTGATTTATGTAGTGTACATATGTATGTATGTATAGTGTATGTGTTATATATGTATGTGTAGTGATTTATTTAAGTTGTAATGGATTTCACAGTCAGAAGGTGATTAATTTTATAGAGGTAATATAAGTATTGTTGGTGTTTCATTCAGCTGGTGTTTTGTTCAGTCGCTAAGTTGTCTACAACTCTTTGTGACCCATTGAACTGCAGCACGCCAGG
Source organism: Cephalophus harveyi (assembly GCA_006410635.1). NCBI lineage: Eukaryota > Metazoa > Chordata > Mammalia > Artiodactyla > Bovidae > Cephalophus > Cephalophus harveyi. The sequence goes on from SJYT01062932.1 coordinate 76,066, forward strand.
CTTCACAATGTCTTTCACTGTCTTCTGGAGTTGGCTCAAACTCATGTCCATTGAGTTGGTAATGCCATCCAACCATCTCATTCTCTGTCACCCCCTTCTCCTCTGCACTCAATCTTTCCCAACATCAGTGGCATTTGCAAGGAGTCAACTCTTCACATCAGGTGGCCAAAGTATTGGAGTTTCAGCTTCAGCATCAGTTCTTCTAATGAATATTCAGGAAGAATTTCCTTTAAAATTGACTGGTTTGATCTCCTTGCTGTCCAGGGGACTCTCAAAAGTCTTTTTCAGCACCACAATTAAAATCACCAATTCTTCATCACTCAGTCTTCTTTATGATCTAACTCTCACATCTGAATATAAATACTGGAAAGATCATAGCAAATAAAATAAAATAAAATAAAAAATAAGCATAAAGCAACATGATTTGCTCCATCTTTTATAACTATTCCACTCTATTCTTATTTGTGCCCTCTCTTTCCTTCTCCTCCTCCCCTTCCCTTCCTTTCCTCCCTTAATTTTGTCTAAAGATGTTTCATAGCATGTGCTTGCATAAAGATATTTCACAGTATATTTTTATCCAATATATAGAATAGAATATTTTATCTGAACCAAGAGCTGGGCTTATACATACTAATTAGATTCATATCCTTTCTCCAACATACCCTTTAACATTTAGAGTTTTGATGTCACTAATGAATTTGGCTATGTGTTTTATATGTTTGCTTAAAAGAATTTTCCTGGGAGGGGAAAGCTTAAGTAAAGGAGGTAGCATTTGGGCCTCCTTTATTTGCAGACTGATTTTTAAATATCATTATTGAGATAATTAGATATGCAGCTTTAATAGGGGCAGCCGTGAGGAGATACCCCTCATCTGAAGTAAGAAGCATTGGCTGTGCTTTGCTGGAGCAGCCATGAAGAGATACCCCATGTCCAAGGTAAGAGAAACCCAAGTAAGATGGTAAGTGTTGCGAGAGGGCATCAGAGGGCGGACACACTAAAACCATAATCACAGAAAACTAGTCAATCTAACCACATGGACCACAGCCTTGTCTAACTCAATGAAATTAAGCCATGCTGTGTGGGGCCACCCAAGACGGGTGGGTCATGATAGACAGGTCTGACATAATGTGGTCCACTGGAGAAGGGAATGGCAAACCACTTCAGGATTCTTGCCTTGAAAACCCCATGAACAGTATGAAAAGGCAAAATGATAGGATAATGAAAGAGGAACTACCCAGGTCGGTAGGTGCCCAATATGCTACTGGAGATCAGTGGAGAAATAACTCCAGAAAGAATGAAGGGATGGAGCCAAAGCAAAAACAATACCCAGTTGTGGATGTGACTGCTGATAGAAGCAAGGTCCAGTGCTGTAAAGAGCAATGTTGCATAGGAACCTGGAATGTTAGGTTCATGAATCAAGGCAAATTGGAAGTGGTCAAACAGGAGATGGCAAGAGTGAACGTCAACATTCTAGGAATCAGANAAAACAATACCCAGTTGTGCATGTGACTGGTGATAGAAGCAAGATCCGATGCTGTAAAGAGCAATACTGCATAGGAACCTGGAATGTCAGGTCCATGAATCAAGGCAAATTGGAAGTGGTCAAACAAGAGATGACAAGGGTGAACGTCGACATTCTAGGAATCAGAGAACTAAAATGGACTGGAATGGGTGAATTTAACTCAGATGACCATTATAACTACTACTGTGAGCAGGAATCCTTTAGAAGAAATGGAGTAGCCATTATAGTCAACAAACGAGTCTGAAATGCAGTACTGGGATGCAATCTCAAAAATGACAGAATGATCTCTGTTCATCTCCAAGCCAAACCATTCAATATCACAGTTGTCCAAGTCTATGCCCCAACCAGTAACACTGAAGAAGTTGAAGTTGAATGATTCTATGAAGACCTACAACACCTTTTAGAACTAACACCCAAATAAGATGTCCTTTTCATTATAGGGGACTGGAATGCAAAAGTAGGAAATCAAGAAACACCTGGGGTAACAGGCAAATTTGGTCTTGAAGTATGGAATGAAGCAGGGCAAAGGCTAATAGAGTTTTGCCAAGAGAACACACTGGTCGTAACAAACACCCTCTTCCAACAACAGAAGAGAAGACTCTACACATGGACATCACTGGATGGTCAACACCAAAATCAGATTGATTGTACCTTTGCAGCCAAAGATGGAGAAGCTCTATACAGTCAGCAAAAACAAGACTGGTTGCTGACTGTGGCTCAGATCATGAGCTCCTTATTGCCAAATTGAGACTTAAATTGAAGAAAGCAGGGAAGACCACACTGTTCAGGTATGACCTAAATCAAATCCCTTATGATTACACAGTGGAAGTAAGAAATAGATTTAAAGGACTAGATCTGATAGATAGAGTTCCTGAAGAATTATGGACCTATGTTCATGACATTGTACAGGAGACAGGGATCAAGACCATCCCCATGGAAAAGAAATGCAAAAAAGCAAAATGGCTGTCTGGGGAGGCCTTACAAATAGCTGTGAAAAGAAGAGAAGCAAAAAGCAAAGGAGAAAGGGAAGATATAATCATCTGAATGCACAGTTCCAAAGAATACCAAGGAGAGAAAAGAAAGCCTTCCTCAGCCATCAATGCAAAGAAATAGAGGAAAACAACAGAATGGGAAAGAGTAGAGATCTCTTCGAGAAAATTAGACATACCAAGGGAACATTTCATGCAAAGATGGGCTCAATAAAGGACAGAAATGGTATAGAACTAACAGAAGCAGAAGATATTAAGAAGAGGTGGCAAGAATACACAGAAGAACTGTACAAAAAAGATCTTCACGACCCAGATAATCATGATGATGTGATCACTCATCTAGAGCCAGACATCTTGGAATGTGAAGTCAAGTGGGCCTTAGAAAGCATCACTACGAACAAAGCTAGTGGAGGTGATGGAATTCCAGTTGAGCTGTTTCAAATCCTGAAAGATGATGCTGTGAAAGTGCTGCACTCAATATGGTCATTCACCTAGAGCCAGACATCCTGGAATGTGAAGTCACGTGGTCCTTAGAAAGCATCACTATGAATAAAGCTAGTGGAGGTGATGGAATTCCAGTTCAGCTGTTTCAAATCCTGAAAGATGATGGTGTGAAAGTGCTGCCCTCAATATGCCAGCAAATTTGGAAAACTCAGCAGTGGCCATAGGACTGGAAAAGGTCAGTTTTCATTCCAATCCCAAAGAAAGACACTGCCAAAGATTGCTTGAACTATCGCACAATTGCACTCATATCACAAGCTAGTAAAGCAATGTTCAAAATTTTCCAAGCCAGGCTTCAGCAATATGTGAACTGTGAACTTCCAGATGTTCAAGCTGGATTTAGAAAAGGCAGAGGAACCAGAGATCAAATTACCAACATCTGCTGGATCATGGAAAAAGCAAGAGAAGTTCCAGAAAAACATATATTTCTGCTTTATTGACTATGCCAAAGCCTTTGACTGTGTGGATCACAATAAACTGTGGAAAATTCTGAAAGAGAAGGGAATACCAGACCACCTGACCTGCCTCTTGAGAAACGTATATGCAGGTTAGGAAGCAACAGTTAGAACTGAACATGGAACAACAGACTGGTTCCAACAACAGGGAAAGGAGTATGTCAAGGCTGTATATTGTCACCCTGTTTATTTAACCTCTATGCAGAGTACATCATGAGAATCGCTGGGCTGGAAGAAGCACAGGCTGGAATCAAAATTGCCGGGAGAAATATCAATAATCTCAGACATGCAGATGACACCACCCTTATGGTTGAAGGTGAAGAGGAACTAAAAAGCCTCTTGATGTAGGTGAAAGAGGAGAGTGGAAAAAGTTGGCTTAAAGCTCAACATTCAGAAAACGAAGATCTGGTCCCATCACTTCATGGGAAGTAAATAGGGAAACAGTGGAAACAGTATCAGACTATTTTTTTTTGGGGGGGGGGCTCCAAAATCACTGCAGATGGTGATTGCAGCCATGAAATTAAAAGATGCTTGTTTCTTGAAAGGAAAGTTATGACCAATCTAGATAGCATTTTGAAAATCAGAGACATTACTTTGTCAACAAAGGTCCATCTAGTCAAGACTATTGTTTTTCCCATGGTTATGTATGGATGTGAGAGTTGGACTGTGAAGAAAGCTCAGCGCTGAAGAATTGATGCTTTTGACCTGTGGTGTTGGAGAAGACTCTTGAGAGTCCCTTGGACTGCAAGGAGATCCAACCAGTCCATTCTACAGCAGATCAGTCCTGAGTGTTCTTTGGGAGGACTGATGCTAAAGCTGAAACTCCAATACTTTGGCCACCTCATGCGAAGAGTTGACTCATTGGAAAAGACTCTGATGCTGGGAGGGATTTGGGGCAGGAGTAGAAGGGGATGACAGAGGATGAACTGACTGGATGGCATCACTGACTTGGACATGAGTTTGGGTGAACCCCGGGCATTGGTGATGTACCGGGAGGCCTGGCATGCTGCAATTCATGGGGTTTCAAAGAGTTGGACACAAGTGAGCGACTGAACTGAACTGAATAATAGTACAGAGAATGTGTGTGTATTTTACCCAGGTTCCTTCAATGGAACATTTGCAAAAGCTACAATAGAATATGGAAGCCAGGATATTGGCATTGATACATACACCGATTTTATTTCGAGTTTCCCATTTGTGCATGTGTGTGTGTTTAGTTTCTTAGACAGCTTCATCTGTAGGTTGGTTATCCACCATCACAGTTATATTAAATATCTTTGTCCCCACAAAGATCCTTTGTATGGCCTTTTCATAAAACTATAGCTTCCTTCCCCACCACCTCTCCTTCTACCATGTCTAACCCTTGGGAACTTCTTGTCTCTATAAACTTTTTGATTTAATAATATTGATACTGACAAATTGTTTCTTCAGTCTGTTCACCAAGAAGGTAGAGAGTTTATAGGCTAGGTGCTATGGTGTATTTAAGTGGAGCATTCGTTCAAGTCCATGGTGGCTGATGCTAGAAAAATTTTGGACACAGCAATCCTCATGGCAACTTGTGCCACAGACAACTGACAGTAAGAATGAATCTGAGGCCTGGTAAATTGTGGAGTCCAAACACACATAATATCGTTGTTTAAGCATATATACCCCTGAAGAAAGCACAATTTTAACTTGAATTACAGGGAATTCACTTGTCCACCATATATTTATTTTACTGTTGACATCCTGGTGGTTCCACCATATGCATGAGGGACAGTGATGGCTATTGGGGCCAGTCATCTTAATTAAGTTGATCCATCAGCCTTCAACAGAGTGACCCCCAAGCTTCCATGATAGAGATTCCAAAAACATCAAGAATAAGTGAGTTTGTCAGAGCCTCAAATCTCTTGGGAAACCCAGCTGTTTAGCCAAGGGTAACCACAATGGCGTGGGTAAGCACTGTCTGTAAGCTCATACCTTTTAATTTCCAGGTACTTTGGGGCCAAAAACTTCTTCAAATAATTTAGCCTCTTCTATTTTTTAAGTGTAAATGATTATTTATTAAATTTATATGATTAGTTTGAAGGAAAATAAACTTTTTTTTTTCATTTTAAAGGTTTTTTTTAATTAATTGAATTGGAGGATAATCACTTTACAATATTGTGATGGTTTTTGCTATACATTGACATGAATCAGCCACAGGTGCACATGTGTCTCCCCCATCCAGAAACCCCTCCTGTCTCCCTCCCCACCCCATCCCTCTGGGTTGTCCCAGAGCACCAGGTTTGAGAGCTCTGCTTCATACATTGAACTTGCACTGTTCATCTGTTTTACATAAGGTAATATACATGTTTCAATGCTATTCTCTCAAATCATCCATCCTCACCATCTCCCAGAGTCCAAACTTCTGTTCTTTACATCTGTGTCTCTTTTGCTGCCTGGCATATAGGATTGTCTTTACCATCTTTTCAAATTCCATATATATGCAATGATACATGGTATGGGTGTTTCACTTTCTGACTTATTTCACTCTGCATAATAGGCTCTGGTTTCATGCACCTTATTAAAACTGACTCAAATGTGTTCCTTTTTATAGCTGAGTAATGTTCCATTCATGGCAAATAGATAGAAAAACAATGAAAACAGCGAGAGGCTTCATTTTTGGAGGCCCTAAATTCCCTGCAGATGATGACTGCAGCCATGAAATTAAAAGATGCTTGCTTCTTGGAAGAAAAGCTATGATCAACCTAGAGAGCATATTAAAAAGCAGAGACATTGCTTTGCTGACCAAGGTCTGTCTAGTTAAAACCATACATCCAGTAGTCATGTATGGATGTGAGAGTTGCACTATAAAGAAAGCTGAGCAATGAAGAATTGATGCTTTTGAACTTTGGTGTTGGAGAAGATTCTTGAGAATCTCTTGGACTGCAAGGATATCCAACTAGTCAATCCTAAAAGAAATCATTCCTTGGAAAGGAATTCATTGGAAAGACTGATGCTGAAGCTGAAGCTCCAATACCTTGGCCATCTGATGTGAAAAACTGACTCCTTGGAAAAATCCCTGATGCTGGAAAGGATTGAATGGCATTTGATGAGATGATTGAATGGCATCATTGACTCAATGGACATGAGTTTGAGCAAGCTCTGAGTGTTTGTGATGGACAGGGAAGCCTAGTGTGCTGTAGTCCATGGGGTCACAAAGAGTCAGACACTACTGAGTGACAGAATTGAATGTTCCATTTTAGATCCATCAGCCTTCAACAGAGTGACCCCCAAGCTTCCATGATAGAGATTCCAAAAACATCAAGAATAAGTGAGTTTGTCAGAGCCTCAAATCTCTTGGGAAACCCAGCTGTTTAGCCAAGGGTAACCACAATGGCGTGGGTAAGCACTGTCTGTAAGCTCATACCTTTTAATTTCCAGGTACTTTGGGGCCAAAAACTTCTTCAAATAATTTAGCCTCTTCTATTTTTTAAGTGTAAATGATTATTTATTAAATTTATATGATTAGTTTGAAGGAAAATAAACTTTTTTTTTTCATTTTAAAGTTTTTTTTTAATTAATTGAATTGGAGGATAATCACTTTACAATATTGTGATGGTTTTTGCTATACATTGACATGAATCAGCCACAGGTGCACATGTGTCTCCCCCATCCAGAAACCCCTCCTGTCTCCCTCCCCACCCCATCCCTCTGGGTTGTCCCAGAGCACCAGGTTTGAGAGCTCTGCTTCATACATTGAACTTGCACTGTTCATCTGTTTTACATAAGGTAATATACATGTTTCAATGCTATTCTCTCAAATCATCCATCCTCACCATCTCCCAGAGTCCAAACTTCTGTTCTTTACATCTGTGTCTCTTTTGCTGCCTGGCATATAGGATTGTCTTTACCATCTTTTCAAATTCCATATATATGCAATGATACATGGTATGGGTGTTTCACTTTCTGACTTATTTCACTCTGCATAATAGGCTCTGGTTTCATGCACCTTATTAAAACTGACTCAAATGTGTTCCTTTTTATAGCTGAGTAATGTTCCATTCATGGCAAATAGATAGAAAAACAATGAAAACAGCGAGAGGCTTCATTTTTGGAGGCCCTAAATTCCCTGCAGATGATGACTGCAGCCATGAAATTAAAAGATGCTTGCTTCTTGGAAGAAAAGCTATGATCAACCTAGAGAGCATATTAAAAAGCAGAGACATTGCTTTGCTGACCAAGGTCTGTCTAGTTAAAACCATACATCCAGTAGTCATGTATGGATGTGAGAGTTGCACTATAAAGAAAGCTGAGCAATGAAGAATTGATGCTTTTGAACTTTGGTGTTGGAGAAGATTCTTGAGAATCTCTTGGACTGCAAGGATATCCAACTAGTCAATCCTAAAAGAAATCATTCCTTGGAAAGGAATTCATTGGAAAGACTGATGCTGAAGCTGAAGCTCCAATACCTTGGCCATCTGATGTGAAAAACTGACTCCTTGGAAAAATCCCTGATGCTGGAAAGGATTGAATGGCATTTGATGAGATGATTGAATGGCATCATTGACTCAATGGACATGAGTTTGAGCAAGCTCTGAGTGTTTGTGATGGACAGGGAAGCCTAGTGTGCTGTAGTCCATGGGGTCACAAAGAGTCAGACACTACTGAGTGACAGAATTGAATGTTCCATTTTGTATATGTACCACAACTTCCTTATCCACTCATCTGCCAATGAACATCTAGGTTGCTTCCAAGTCCTAGCTATTATAAACCGTGCTGCAATGAATATTGGGGTGCACGTGTCTCTTTCAATTCTGGTTTCCTCAGTGTGTATGACCAGCAGTGAGATTGCTGGGTTGTATGGCAGTTCTAGTCCCAGTTTTTTTAAGGAATCTCCACATTGTTCTCCATAGTGACTGTACCAATTTGCATTTGCACCAGCAATGTAAGAGGGTTCCCTTTTCTCCACACCCTCACCAGCATTTACAGTTTGTAGACCTTTGGATAGCAGCCATTCTGACTGGCATGAGATGATACCTATCCTCTTCTTTTTAAAGGAGTAAATTACAGAGGAAGTGTCTTCATTCCTCTGTGTAATGGTGGCATGCATTGTGTACCCATGTGCAGTAGCAGTATTCATGTTCTCCCATCATTTCATAATTTTTGGGTACATTGACTGTAACAGCAGTAGTGAAAGTGGGAACAATAACAGTGGCAATGTATGTTACATCATGAGATTTTTCGGCACAGCTGTCATCGAGCTCAGAGGTTTTTCAGCTCCAAAGATATATCTGTGTTCCTCCTATGCTTCTTCAGCGATCATTGCAAAGAAATAGAGAAAAAGAACAGAATGGGGAAGAGTAGAGATCTCTTCCAGAAAATTAGAGATACCAAGGGAACATTTCATGCAAAGATGGTCTTGATGAAGGAAAGAAATGGTTTGGACCTAACAGAAGCAGAAGATATTAAGAAGAGGTGGCAAGAATACACAGAAGAACTGTACAAAAAAGATCTTCATGACCCAGATAATCACGATGGTGTGATCACTCACCAAGAGCCAGACATCCTGGAATGTGAAGTCAAGTGGGCCTTAGAAAGCATCACTATGAACAAAGCTAGTGGAGGTGATGGAATTCCAGTTGAGCTGTTTCAAATCCTGAAAGATGATGGTGTGAAAGTGCTGCACTCAATATGCCAGCAAATTTGGAAAACTCAGCAGTGACCACAAGACTGGGAAAGGTCAGTTTTCATTCCAATCCCAAAAAAGGCAATGCCAAAAGGATTCTCAAACTACTGCACTATTGCACTCATCTCACATGCTAATAAAGTAATGCTCAAAATTCTCCAAGCCAGGCTTCAGCAATACGTGAACCATGAACTCCCTGATGTTCAAGCTAGATTTAGAAAAGGCAGAGGAACCAGAGATCAAATTGCCAACATCTGCTGGATCATGGAAAAAGCAAGAGAGTTCCAGAAAAACATCTACTTCTGCTTTATTGACTATGCCAAAGCCTTTGACTGTGTGGATCACAATAAACTGTGGAAAATTCTGAAAGAGATGGGAATACCAGACCACCTAACCTGCCTCTTGAGAAATCTGTATGCAGGTCAGGAAGCAACAGTTAGGACTGGACATGGAACAACAGACTGGTTCCAAATAGGAAAAGGAGTACGTCAAGGCTGTATATTGTCACCCTGCTTATTTAACTTCTATGCAGAGTAC
>SJYT01062932.1:87146-122371 GCA_006410635.1 Cephalophus harveyi
ATTGGGGGCAGGAGGAGAAGGGGACGACAGAGGATGAGATGGCTGGATGGCATCACGACTCGATGGACGTGAGTCTGAGTGAACTCCAGGAGTTGGTGATGGACAGGGAAGCCTGGTGTGCTGCGATTCATGGGGTCACAAGGAGTCAGACACGACTGAGCGACTGACCTGAACTGAACTGATGCTATCAAACACTGAGAGAAATCAGGGCTGGTAGCTCCATTATCAGCAAGCACACTGAGATTTAGGGAAATGTCAAGGGAGGTAGTTCTGGGAAAACTTTCCTTGCTAATTTGGATGGGGTTTCAGAATCTTAATGTATGGATAGCCTTTTGTATGCCCTAGGGTGGTGATAATTCAGCATACTAGAAACATATTTAAATAAATAATTTAGGCTAATAGAGGGCTTTATTAGCATATGTTCATATTTAATACTGACTTTTATCTGCTTGTGTTGACTAATTTTGTTCTGATTAGTTAACCTAGAAGTTATTTCAAATTTAAAATGTTCTTGTACTCCATCACTGTTTTGATTCTATAAACCTGCCATTAGTAAATGTTATGTTAAACAAATAAGATTTAGTAAAGGATGAGTTTATTTGGGTGGGCTTCCCTGTTGGCTTAGATGGTAAAGAATTTGCTTTCAATGCATAGCACTAAAATAACAGGCCAGACTTGTGCTAGGATTGATTTCTTTTTAAATTTTCTCTGTGAACAACTGTAAACTCATTATACTGTACAGCAGACATTGTATAGTGTGATAACATGAAAAAAAAACATTTCTAAAGGAGTCAGCTAGATTAGAGGCCTCCTTTGTAGCTTAGTTGGTAAAGAATCTGCCTGCAGTACAGGAGACCTGGGTTCAAATCCTGGGTTGGGATGATCCCCTGGAAAAGGAAATGGCAACCCATTCCAGTACTCTTGCCTGGAGAATCCCATGGACAGAGGCGCCTGGCAGGCCATAGTCTATGGAGTCGCTATAGTCAGGCATGACTTAACAACTAAACCACCAACCACCTACTAGATTAGAATTTAACCCTCTGAAAACCTTCAATTCCCCATGTAATTTTTATTTAGCTTGATTTCAATGATGATAGACTTCTTTGAAGCTACAGAAACTGAAATAATAAAAGGAAAGAGGTTGGTTGGCAGAATAAGAGAGATAGTATTTAAGGGCACATGCTTGCAACTAGTAGATAAATAAGTCCTGGAGATCCAATATACAGTACAATGATTATAAGCAATAACACTGTATTAGAAACATTAAACTTGATAAGAGGCTAGATTCTAAGTGTTCTCAGCACTAAAAGAAATGGTAATCATGTGGCATGACAGATGTGTTAGCTAACATTATTGTGGCAATCATATTGCAATATAAATATATCAAATCATTATGTTGTACACCTCATACTACACAATAGGGAAGTGAGGTGAAAGTTCCTCAGTCGTGTCTGATTTTTTGTGGCCCCATGGACTATAGCCCACCAGGCTCCTCTGTCCATGGAATTCTCCAGGCAAGAGTACTGGAGTGGGTAGCCAATCCCTTCACCAGGGGATCTTTCTGACCTAGGGATTTAACTCCGGTGTCCTGTGTTGCAGGTAAATTCTTTACAGGGTAAGCCACCAGGGAAACCCAACTTACGCAATGTTGTATGTCAAATATAACTCAATTTAAAAAGGAGCACTTTTATTAAAATATATATATAAATAAAAACATGTCAAAAAGACAAAAGCAAGTACTAGTTAAATTTTTCTTTATTGCTATCCAGATACTTGAACCTAAATTATAGGATCTAAAAATAGGCATATTGAACAGTTAAATAAATCAGTTAAATGAATACCAAAATAATGCAAAAAGACAAGCATTACATAAAATAATGGCCAGATGTATCCATCAGTTTGAATTTCCTTTCCCTGAACTATACTCCTATTCTGCTGTAAGGAAAGAAATCCTGAAGCACTGTGAGGTAAATTAGGGTATAATGATTAGACTCTGAGACACTACATCCTACAGTTATAAAGATACATGTCTCTGAGATTTTCCTGTTTTGCTCCATGGGGTACCAGACTCATGGTATTGACTGAGTTTGGATTTTGCTAGAGATAAATAAGTAAAGAGGAAGGGGGAATTGCAGCACCTGACCTCTGAGAACTGACAGGACTCATAACTCAGAAATAAAGAGAAAGCCAATGAGACACTGGCAGATGATGGCAGGGAAGATGACTACCCACCAGCAAAGCAGCAGGAAGGACACAGTTGTGTTTGAGGAGGGTTTCACTGAAGAAAATCCCAACAGAAATGGGTGGAACCCCTGTTCTGGGCAGTCACTTCTGAATGATGAGATGTGCAACTGCATATGCACATGGGCAGATGTGAGTCTTCTTAAAGCATGCTTTATGGTCAAGTCTCATTGATAATAGGAGCTCCATCATCCTGCTGTGGAAAAGGCTTCAGATGGTATTGTTGATGGTACTATACATTTGCATAGAACAGGAAATGTTATAGAATAAAAAGGTGTATTGTTATAAGAAAGTGAACAACAGCTTGCTAATCCTTAAGACACCTGGATAAACCACCACCTTTGTTTCTCAGCATTGCATTTTTTTTTTTTTTAAATCAAATCAGAGTACTAGAGGCAAATAACAAGTTTATTCTTTCTCTGAATGGACCACATGAGAAAATAAGGTAATTAGGCATAATTAAACATCACCCCTAATTCATTCCTTGCCTTCTTTCTGATATTATAGACCTGGGGAATATAGAGTTCTACTTGCTGGTATGGATAGAAAGCAGTGGCACAAAGACAGAAATATAGACCAATGGAACAAAATAGAAAGCCCAGAGATAAATCCACACACCTATGGACACCTTATCTTTGACAAAGGAGCCAAGAATATATAATGGATTAAAGACAATCTCTTTAACAAGTGGTGCTGGGAAAACTGGGAAAAAGACTGAAACTAAAACACTTTCTAACACCATACACAAAAATACACTCAAAATGGATTAAAGATCTAAATGTAAGACCAGAAACTATAAAACTCCTAGAAGCGAACATAGGCAAAACACTCTCCAACATACATCACAGAAAGGTCCTCTATGACCCACCCAGAATATTGGAAATAAAAGCAAAAATAAACAAATCAGACCTAATTAAACTTAAAAGCTTCTGCACAATAAAAGAAACCGTAAGCAAGGTGAAAAGACAGCCTTCAGAATGGGAGAAAATAATAGCAAATGAAGCAACTGACAAACAACTAATTTCAAAACTATACAGGCAACTCCTACAGCTCAATTCCAGAAAAATAAATGACCCAATCAAAAAATGGGCCAAAGAACTAAATAGACATTTCTCCAAAGAAGACATACAGATGGCTAACAAACACATGAAAAGATGCTCAACATCACTCATTATCAGAGAAATGCAAATCAAAACCACAATGAGGTACCATTTCACACCAGTCAGAATGGCTGCGATCCAAAAGTCTACAAGCAATAAATGCTGGAGAGGGTGTGGAGAAAAGGGAACCCTCTTACACTGTTGGTGGGAATGCAAACTAGTACAGCCACTATGGAGAACAGTGTGGAGATTCCTTAAAAAACTGCAAATAGAACTGCCTTATGACCCAGCAATCCCACTGCTGGGCATACACACCGAGGAAACCAGAATTGAAAGAGACACATGTACCCCAATGTTCATTGCAGCACTGTTTATAATAGCCAGGACATGGAAGCAACCTAGATGTCCATCAGCAGATGAATGGATAAGAAAGCTGTGGTACATATACACAATGGAGTATTACTCAGCCATTAAAAAGAATACATTTGAATCAGTTCTAATGAGGTGATTAGAAGAGTGAGCCGATTATACAGAGTGAAGAAAGCCAGAAAGAAAAACACCAATATAGTATACTAATGCACATATATGGAATTTAGAAAGATGGTAACGATAACCCTGTTTGTGAGATAGCAAAAGAGACACAGATGTATAGAACAGTCTTTTGGACTCTGAGGGAGAGGGAGAGGGTGGGATGATTTGGGAGAATGGCATCGAAACATGTATAATATCATATATGGAACAAGTCGCCAGTCCAGGTTCGATGCATGATACTGGATGCTTGGGGCTGGTGCACTGAGACGACCCAGAGGGAAGGTATAGGGATGGAGGCGGGGTGGAGGGGGGCGGGGTTCAGAATGGGGAACATGTGTATACCTGTGGCGGTTACATGTTGATGTATGGCAAAACCAATACAATACTGTAAAGTAATTAACCTCCAATTAAAATAAATAAATTTATAAAAAGAAAGAAAGCCAATATCACATTCCTTGCAGATGTTTTCTTTTAAAATGGTACCCTGAAGTGCAAGGATGCTTCTCTGACTTGTCCAGAACAAAGTTAAATTTTAGCCTAAGTGAGGAAAAGACTGTAGACCTCTTAATGCATTCTGAGGGATGAAAATCAAATACTATAAGTTTATATTCCTAGAGAAAATGTAGAGAATAGTTAGATATATTATTTCTTATCCTAAATGCAACTCTAACCCTTTTAAGCATTTTGGTTTTGTCATCATCTTTGATTGTCATTGTTTTGAAATGCCACAAACCATGCCTATATAGGATGGCAAACTGAATGTGTGTGTTCTGACTGCTCCACTGACCCTGTCCCTTGTTCTCTTGCTCCTTGGTCTTCCTTTTTTCCTGAGACATGACAGCATTAAAATTAGACTAGTAATTCTACACTGGCCTCAGTTCAGTTCAGTTGCTCAGTCATGTCTGACTCTCTGTGACGATATGGACTGCAGTATGTCAGGCTTCCCTGTCCTCCACCAACTCCTGGGACTTGCTCAAACTCATGTCCATCAAGTCGGTGATACCATCCAACCATCTCATCCTGTTGTCCCCTTCTCCTCCTTCCTTCAGTCTTTTTCAGCATCAGGGTCTTTTCCAGTAAGTTAGTTCTTCACATCAGGTGGCCAAAGTATTGGAGTTTCAGCTTCAGCATCAGTCCTTCCAATGACTATTCAGGACTGATTTCCATTAGGATTGACTGCTCTCAGTTCAAGTGAAAGGACATCTCTCACTTTAAATCAAAAGCTAGACATGATTATGTTTACTGAGGAAGACATATTGAAAGCCAAAATAGGCCAAACCTTGCGTCTTGCACCAAACAGCAAAGTAGTGGATGCAAAGCAAGTTCTTAAAGGAAATTAAAAGTTCTATTCCAGTGACCACATGAAAGATGATAAAGCAAAACAGCCTTATGGAAAAAGTTTTAGTGTTCTTCACAGGATATCAAACCAGCCACAGTGTTCCCTTAAGCAAAAACCTTATCCAGAGTAAAACCCTAACTCTCTTCAATCCTCTGGAGGCTGAAGAGAGTTGAAGAAGCTAAAGAAAGATAGTTTAAAGCTATCAGAGATTGGTCATGAGGTTTAAGGAAAGAAACCATCTCCACAAAACTACAAAGCGAAGCAGCAAATGTTTATGTAGAAACTGCAGTAAGTTATTCAGAAAATCTAGCTAAGATAATGAAAGTGGCTACAAGAAATAACAGATTTTCAGTGTAGATAAAACAGCTTTATATTGGAAGAAGATGCCATCTAGGACTTTCTTTTTTTGTTTTTTGTTTCTTTATTTTTTTTATTTTACTTTACAATACTGTATTGGTTTTGCCATACATTGATGTGAATCCGCTACAGGTGTACATGTGTCCCCAGTCCTGAACACCCCCTCCCACCTCCCTCCCTGTACCATCTCTCTGGGTCATCCCAGTGCACCAGACCCAAGCATCCTGTATCCTGCATTGAACCTAGACTGGCAATGCGTTTCTTATATGATATTATACATGCTTCAATGCCATTATCCTAAATCATCCTACCCTCTCTCTCTCCCACAGAGTCCAAAAGACTGTTCTATACATCTGTGTCTCTTTTGCTATCTCACATACAGGGTTATCATTACCATCTTTCTAAATTCCATATATATGCATTAGTATACTGTATTGGTGTTTTTCTTTCTGGCTTACTTCACTCTGTATAATAGGCTCCAGTTTCATCCACCTCATTAGAACTGATTCAAATGTATTCTTTTTAATGGCTGAGTAATACTCCATTGTGTATATGTACCACAGCTTTCTTATCCATTCATCTGCTGATGGACATCTAGGTTGTTTCCATGTCCTGGCTATTATAAACAGTGCTGCAATGAACATTGGGGTACATGTGTCTCTTTCAATTCTGGTTTCCTCAGTGTGTATGCCCAGCAGTGGGATTGCTGGGTCATAAGGCAGTTCTATTTCCAGTTTTTTAAGGAATCTCCACACTGTTCTCCATAGTGGCTGTACTAGTTTGCATTCCCACCAACAGTGTAAGAGGGTTCCCTTTTCTCCACACCCTCTCCAGCATTTATTGCTTGTAGACTTTTGGATCGCAGCCATTCTGATTGGTGTGAAATGGTACCTCATTGTGGTCTTGATTTGCATTTCTCTGATAATGAGTGATGTTGAGCATCTTTTCATGTGTTTGTTAGCCATCTGTATGTCTTCTATCTAGGACTTTCATAGCTGGAGTGGAGAAGCTAATGCCTGATTTCAAAATCTCGAGGATGGGAAGGGCTAATGCAGCTAGTGACTTTGTTGTACATATACCATCATGAAAGTCCTATGGCACTTAAGAGCTATGCTTAAGTTACTCTGTACAGAGTACAAAAACAGGAAATTATGACCCATCATCAGGAGAAACATTATGAAACTAATACAAAAGGATTTTAAAACAGTTATCATAACTATGTTCCATAAAGATATAGGGACTGAAACAAGGAGAAACAGAAGATGATAAAATACAACGGCATGTGATTCAAAGTAGCTGGGAGATGAGAGATGGGAGAGCCACTCCAAAGAGAGCTGCAAGGGATGCAATTTCATCAAAGCCAAAAGTTCAATAAAAATGAGGAAGTGAAAGAGATATTCAAAAAGAGGTTAAGGACTTAGATGACTGACAGTGTGTGAGTTCTGAGGGGCATATTGATGCTTGCTTAGAATTCTCATCCTTGTGGGAAAAACTTTGTGATATAACTATTTTCCAATTTGTGAATCACCCGCCCAGTGGGTATGGGATTTGATTTTATCACAAACGTGCTCCTCTTATCATCTTGTTGTGATTTTGGTGTTTTTATGAGAGGAGGTGAGCTGTAGCCCTTCTAACTGTGCCATTTGTCTCCAACCTCATATTTTCATGTTAGAATAAAGAATCTGTTTATGAAATCTTCAACATTCCAATCCATCTCATAGACTTTGTAAGAAATATTCACTTTTTTTCTTCAGTGTTTGGACAAAGTATTTCCCTCAAAAACATAATACTGAAACAGTCTTCATTTGAACAGTGAGATACTAAGATAGAATATTGACCACACCAATGGTATGGTTATTCTCAGTTCTAAAACTGGAATTGTATTTGCTCGTAAACTGAGAAGATTTGAAAGCTTTTTATAGGTGTGTACTGATATATCAGTATGATTTTAATAGCATTTTTCTAATGGTTAATGATATTGAATATCTTTAAATGTGCTTATATTCTATTTATACATATTTTTGGTAAAATACCTGTTCATGTATTATTTTGGCCATTTTCTAATTGATACATTATCTATTAATATCTACTGTCAATGTTTGAAAATCTTTTATTTGAAATAGTAGGCATGGTTTCAAATATATTTTCCACCTATAGCTTTTCTTTTAATCCTCTTAATATAAGCTTTGACAGAAAAAAAAGTTTTTCATTTTTGGTGAATTTCAAGTTATCAGGTTTTTTTTTCCTTTTGTGAATGTTTTGAATGTCATGTTTAAGACCTCTTTATTTAGCACCAAGTCCCAAAAAGTATCTTCTATTTTTGTTTTTAAAGCCTGATACCTTTACATTTTATACTAAAATCTGTGATACATATTGGATTATTTATTGTATAAAATGTGGCATTTAGCCTGATACTCTATTTTTCTAAGTGTATATATATGTCTGTTTGTTCCATCATCACCATTTGTTGAAAAAGCCACCCTTCCTTCATTGAATTGCTTCTGGAATTTTATCAAAATAAGTTGAGCCTATTTCTGTGGGTCTGTTTCTAGGTTCTTTAATAAGCTTCAGTGATCTATGTCTGTCCCTTTGCCAATATCACACCTCCTCAATTGACTATATAGTAAACCTTAACGTCAGTAAGAATGATTCCTCCCACTTTACTCTTCTTTTTTAAAATTGTTTTAGCTGTTTGAAGTCCTAAGCCTTTCCATATAAATTTTAGAATAAATTTTTCTATCTCTCAAAAAAACCTTGCTGAAGACTTTTATGGGAGTTGCATTAAACATATAAATCAACTTGGGGAGAGTTGATATCTTTAGTGCACTGCATTTTCCAATATATGTACAGCATATGTCTATTTAATCTTCTTTAATTTCTTTCATAGTATTTTATAGCTTCTAGCATACAGAATCTGTCTGTACATGTTTGTGTGGATTTGTATCACATTTTTCATTTGCTTTGAAGTTATTATAAATGATGTTACATGAATGGAGTATTTTAGATAGCTTCTACCATATACAATGTAAAGAAGACATAAGGGAAAAGACAAGAAGGAAATGAGAAACGTTGCAAGTGTGAAGATCAATAATAAGAATCTCGTAACACTCTAAGTAAGAGATTATTATGGCCTCTGTTACATTTGTAGTTGCAGAAGTAGAGATAAATTGATTTTAGTCTCAGCATGTTGAAATGCTTATGAAATATCTAGATAATTAAAATTATGATTTGGAATTTAGAGAGACAACATAAGTGAAGATGTAACATTGAATGTCATTGAGTAGTTGAAATTCTGTGTGTATACTTCTGCTTGTGGAGAATAGACAACAAAAACCAAGAAATTGATCATAGTAGGATTTATATTTAAAAAAAAAGAAAAGAAAAAGAAAATGACCAGTCTGTAAAAGAAGCACCAGCCAAGGAGCTTAAACAGGAGTGTTATGGTATGAAGGAGGAACCAGAGGAAATCGATAACCAGAGGAGATCACAATAGCCAGGGAAAGGAATTTCCAAAAGTAGTGAGCAAAGTCAACTTCTTTAAAGAGTGTAGTGACAAGTCATGATGCTTTTACAGGGCAGTCCTGATGTTGATAGCATTCAGAAATTAAGACTGCAGGTCTAGTTCTGTCACTTACTTGCTGTGTGACCTTTGGCAAACTGCTTCTTCTTTCCCTATCTTACCTTCCCTATTTTCAAATGAGAAAAATAGCTATATTATTTTAGAAGTTTTTATGAAGTTCAAAATTATTTAACACAGGTAAAGTGCTCAGAATAATGCTAGGCATACAGTAAATGGTTAAAAAATACATTGTTATTGTGAAATTGTTAAGTGATAACTTGAGAACATAAACCCTTCTCAGAACAAGACGTAGACAAGTTCACTCTGTAACCCTGATAGGAGCAAGATAAGGGCAAGGCCCTTCATGTCTATAAAAATAACAAGCCTTCTTCTAACCAAAATCAGTGATTACTTCTTGTTTATTAAGGATAGCTCTAGTCCCTTTTTAGTTCTCCCATCTCCTGGATAATAATCAAGATATTAAATATTCAAATTGAACCTGCTTCTTAACAGATCTAATCCAGGCCTCCAATTCCTTAATTTCTCTTTATAACCATCCAGGAAAATTTAAAACCCTGTAAAAAGCTGTTCCAAACTTCCCCTTACTGAGAAATCCCCACATTTCCTTGAATTAAGTTATTTCTTATTGCAGCAGGTTAATTGAAACTAAATTTATTTCACTACAATTGTGTTTCTAAAGATTTTTACTAGTGAACATCAATATTATCATAATTACTATCATAACCATTGTTATTCAGCAATATATACCCTTAACCTAACATCATACTTTGCGTCAGAAAGTGCTCCAAAATATTTGATGAATAAGTGAAGAAAACAAGCAATGGCCAATTAGGAAACACTTGGCTTCAAGTAGGGTAGTCTCAGTAGTAGAAAGGCAAATTGAACTTGCAGTATGCTGGAACATTTTCATACGAGAAAAAGAAAAAGATAGTGAGGATTGGAGGTCCACGACTGTCCATCTGTCCATCTGTGAGTCCATGGGCTCGCAAAGAGTTGGACACGACTGAGTGACTGACAGCAATGGTCTTCTTACATTAAGAAAGTAAGAAAGTTTCTTTTTTCAGTTTCTTTATCTGTAAAATAAGTATATAGATAACCATTTAATAATGTTATGGTGAGAATTAAAAACAATATATTAAATAAACTGTATCTTGTGGTGTTACTTCCACTTAGTAGACTCCCAGTACATGTTAACTGCTTTCTATTTTCTGCCTAAAAAGTGACCAAGCTGTAGTTATGGAGTCAGGTCTCAGCTCATTAAGCCGTGTTTACATCACACATTAAATATTTAAGCTGGTAACTTTCTTTAATGCAATAGAATCTAAAGGATTTCCACAAGCATTTAGACAGAGTGTTATTTAAAAGTCAATCCAAGCTTCAAATATCAACTTACCGTATTAAAAAATTTTTGCTCTAGTTTTTCTGAGCTTCAGAACTAGATTTAATTGATGACATATATATGTGCCTAACTGGAAAATGTACCTTTGTTACAGATAGTAGTAAATGAAATGTACATATTTGTAATCTAAACAAACCTTTGCTTAAAACATTGGTCATCAGAAAGTCTAATTTATAGATTTTGTGAGAAGTGATGGTTTGAATATTTTTTTATTGTTTTTCTCTGAAAAATATAGAAGTTTCTATTTGATTCAGGTATATATTTCATATTTTTCAATTAAAACCAGAACTTTTAAAGCTTCTTTTCTGAGCAAAGGCAACATAATAAACTATTTTTATTCTTTCGCTTGAAGGCAGGTTATTCTGTTTGCTTAAATTGTTCAATCACTCTTTAGAACCATCCGGCATTCTGCCTGTTTCTTCTGCCTAAAACAAGCAGTCAATTTTAATTAACTTGGTTCACAGAAGTCTCTGGCATTTGTGGAAACTGGGCACACAGCCAATCCTCAAAACACCACTGATCAATTTGCCTAGAAAGAAGTAAAGAAATGGAAGAGATTGGTTTGAAGCACTTTGAATGTTATCCTAAAACTGAACAGCTAGAAATCCAAAATTAAAATGTAAAAACAACTTTAACTCAGGTAAAATGTAATACCATATTTAAAAATTATTAAACGATTTAGTAATTATCTGGAAAATTTTTTATTGTGAATAAATGATGAGTGATTAAAACCCTAGTTTTTTTATTATTTTTAATGAATATTATTTATTAAATACTATTAAATAAATAAATAGTATTCCCTTGGTTTTAATGCAACAGTTTTGGAGGGAAGTTGCAGAGATTTGTCAATCTTCTTAGACTGTGAGGAATCATTAACCTACTAGAGTTATACATTGTGTTTCAAAAAATTGTAACATTTACTATGATATTGTCTCTGAAGTATAAATCTCTTGATATTTAAAATAGTCAGCTTCTTTTTTAAAGCAGTATATACATGAATAACAAAACATGTCTGTGAATAAATATACATTATTTTTCTATTTTCCCCAGATAAAAATTACACATAGCCTTTCAAATATTTTCAGTGGGTCCATCTTAGAAAGGATACCTTTTCTCAATCTATCCAATATGCCTCTCTCTTTTTAAACATTTTTTAATTGTAGGATAATTGCTTTACAGAATTTTGTGGTTTTCTGTCATACATCAAGAATCAGCCATAGGTATACACATGACCCCTCCCTTCCCAACCTCCCTCCCATCTCCCTCCTCACCCCACCCTTCAGCCTGTCACAGAGCCCCTGAGTTTCCTGAGTCATATAGCAAATTCCCATTGGCTATCTATTTTACATATGGTATTATAAATTACTATGCTACTTTCTCCATGCATCTCCCCTTCTCCTCCCACTGGGTCCCATAGGTCTGTTCACTATGTCTGTTTCTCCATTTGTGCCCTGAAAACAAATTCATCAGTGCCATCTCTTCAGATTCCATATATATGTGTCAGTATATGATATTTATGTTTCTGACTTATTTCACCCTGCATAATGGGCTCTATTTTCATCCACCTCATTAAAAACAGATTTAAACACATTCCTTTTTATGGCTGAGCAGTATTCCACTGTATATATGTACCACAGCATCTTTATCCATTCATCTCTCGACGGACATCTAGGTTGCTTCCATGTTCTAGCTGTTGTACATAGTGCTGCAGTGAACATTGTGGTGCATGTGTCTTTTTCAGTTTGATTTCCTCAAGGTATATGCCTAGGAGTGGGATTGCTGGATCATCAGGTGGTTTTATTCCTAGCTTTTTAAAGAGTCTCCTTGCCATCTTCCATAATGACTGTATTAGTTTACATTCCCACCAGCAATGCATGAGTGTTCCCTTTTCTTCACATCCTCTCCAGCATTTATTGTTTGTAGACATTTTGATGATGGCCATTCTAACTGGCATGAGATGATACCTCATTGCATTTTGATTTGCATTTCTCTAATAATGAGTAAACTAGACTCTGGGAAACACTCTTGGAGGGCATACACAGAACCTTGTGTGTACCAGGACTCAGGAGAAGGGAGCAATGACCCCGCAAGAGACTGACCCAGACTTGCCTGGGAGTGTTCAGGAGTCTCCAGTGGAGGTGTGGGTTGATGGTGGCCTGCTGCAGGGTTGGGGGCAGTGAGTATAGCAGTACATGCATGGGATCTTTTGAAGAAGGTCACCATTATCTTCATTTCCTCCACCATAGTTTCAGTTCAGTTCATTTCAGTCGCTCAGTCGTGTCCGACTCTTTGCGATCCCATGAATCGCAGCATGCCAGGCCTCCCTGTCCATCACCAACTCCCAGTTTACCCAAACTCATGTGCATCAAGTCGGTAATGCCATCCAGCCATCTCATCCTCTGTCATCCCCTTCTCCTCCTGCCCCCAATCCCTCCCAGCATCAGAGTCTTTTCCAATGAGTCAACTCTACGCATGAGGTGGCCAAAGTCCTGGAGTTTCAGCTTTAGCATCATTCCTTCCAATGAACATCCAGGACTGACCTCCTTTAGAATGGACTGGTTGGATCTCCCTGCAGTCCAAGGGACTCTCAAGAGTCTTCTCCAACACCACAGTTCAAAAGCATCAATTCTTCGGCGCTCAGCTTTCTTCACAGTCCAAATCTCACATCCATACATGACCATGGGAAAAACAATAGCCTGGACCAGACGGACCTTTGTTGGCAAAGTAATGTCTCTGCTTTTGAATACGCTATCTAGGTTGGTCATAACTTTCCTTCGAAGGTATAAGCGTCTTTTAATTTCCTGGCTGCATCACCATCTGCAGTGATTTTGGAGCCCAGAAAAATAAAGTCAGCCCTGTTTCCACTGTTTGCCCATCTATTTCCCATGAAGTGATGGGACCAGATGCCATCATCTTTGCTTTCTGAATGTGGAGCTTTAAACCAACTTTTTCACTCTCCTCTTTAACTTCATCAAGAGGCTCTTTAGTTCTTCATTTTCTGCCATAAGGGTTGACTCTTTGCGATCCCATGAATCGCAGCATGCCAGGCCTCCCTGTCCATCACCAACTCCCAGTTTACCCAAACTCATGTGCATCAAGTCGGTAATGCCATCCAGCCATCTCATCCTCTGTCATCCCCTTCTCCTCCTGCCCCCAATCCCTCCCAGCATCAGAGTCTTTTCCAATGAGTCAACTCTACGCATGAGGTGGCCAAAGTCCTGGAGTTTCAGCTTTAGCATCATTCCTTCCAATGAACATCCAGGACTGACCTCCTTTAGAATGGACTGGTTGGATCTCCCTGCAGTCCAAGGGACTCTCAAGAGTCTTCTCCAACACCACAGTTCAAAAGCATCAATTCTTCGGCGCTCAGCTTTCTTCACAGTCCAAATCTCACATCCATACATGACCATGGGAAAAACAATAGCCTGGACCAGACGGACCTTTGTTGGCAAAGTAATGTCTCTGCTTTTGAATACGCTATCTAGGTTGGTCATAACTTTCCTTCGAAGGTATAAGCGTCTTTTAATTTCCTGGCTGCATCACCATCTGCAGTGATTTTGGAGCCCAGAAAAATAAAGTCAGCCCTGTTTCCACTGTTTGCCCATCTATTTCCCATGAAGTGATGGGACCAGATGCCATCATCTTTGCTTTCTGAATGTGGAGCTTTAAACCAACTTTTTCACTCTCCTCTTTAACTTCATCAAGAGGCTCTTTAGTTCTTCATTTTCTGCCATAAGGGTGGTGTCATCTGCATATCTGAAGTTATTGACATTTCTCCTGGCAATCTTGATTCCGGCTTGTGCTTCCTCCAGCCCAGCACTTCTCATGATGTACTCTGCATATAAGTTAAAAAAGCAGGGTGACAATATACAGCCTCGACGTACTCCTTTTCCTATTTGGTACCTGTCTTTTGTTCCATGTCCAGTTCTAACTTGCTTCTTGACCAGCATACAGGTTTCTCAAGAGGCAGGTCAGATGGTCTGGTATTCCCATCTCTTTCAGAATTTTCCACAGTTTCTTGTGATCCACACAATCAAAGGCTTTGGCATAGTCAATGAAGCAGAAATAGATATTTACAATTATTATGTCTTCTTGGATTGGTCCCTTGATCATTATGTAGTGTCCTTCTTTGTCTCTTATACTGTTTTTTATTTTAAAGTCTATTTAAAATAAGGATTGCTGAAATAAGGATTGCTGCTCCAGTTTTCTTTTGGTTTCCTTTCACATGTACTATCTTTTCCTATCCTTTTCTTTCAGTCTGTATGTGTCTCTAGGTCAGAAGTGGGTCTCCTATAGGCAGCATATATGTGCGTCTTGTTTTTGTATCCATTCAGTCAGTCTGTATCTTTTGGTTGGTACATTTAATCCGTTTATATTTAAGGTAATTATGACACATATGTTCCAACTGGCATGTTCTTGATTGATTTTGATTTGTTTTTGTAGGTTTTTCTTTCTCTTGAGTTTAGTGGCTATGTGAGTCCCTTTAGTATTTGTTGCAAGGCTGGTTTGGTGGTGCTGAATTCTCTGAACTTGTACTTGTCTGTGAAGCTTTTGATTTCTCAATTAATCTTGAATAAGATATTTGCCATGTATTTTAATCCTGGTTGTAGGTTTTTATCTTTCAGTACTTTAAATATATCCTGCCATTTCTTCTGGCCCGTAGAGTTTCTGCTGAAAGAGCTGCTGTTAATCACATGGGTTTTCCCTTGCTGTTTTTAATATTCTTTCTTTGTGCTTAATCTCTGTTAACTTGATTAATATGTGGCTTTATGTGTTTCTCCTTGGGTTTAACCTGTAAGGGACTCTCTCTGTTTCTGGGACTTGATTGAGTATTTCCATTTCCATAGTGGGGAAGTTTTCAACCATAATTTCTTCAAAAATTTCTCCAAAAATTTCTCAGTGCCTTTCTTTTTTTCTTCTTCCTCTGGGACCCATATAACATGAATGTTGGTGTGTTTAATATTGTCCCAAAGATCTCTGAGGCTATCCTAAATTATTTTCATTCTTTTTCCTTTATTCTGCTCTTCAGTAGTTATTTCCACCATTCCATCTGCCAGCTCACTTATCCATTCCTCTGCTTCAGTTATTCTATTGGTTCCTTCTCAGTTCAGTTCAGTCTCTCAGTCGTGTCTGACTCTTTGTGACCCCATGAACTGCAACATGCCAGGCCTCCCTGTCCATCACCAACTCCCAGAGTCCACCCAAACCCATGTCCATCGAATTGGTGATGCCGTCCAACCATCTTATCCTCTGTCTTCCCCTTCTCCTCCTGCCTTCAATCCTTCCCAGCATCAGGGGCTTTTCCAACGAGTCAACTCTTCGGATGAGGTGGCCAAGGTACTGGAGTTTCAGCTTCAATATCAGTCCTTCCAATGAACACCCAAGACTTATCTCCTTTAGGATGGACTGGTTGGATATTTTTGCAGTCCAAGGGACTCTCAAGAGTCTTTTCCAACACCACAGTTCAAAAGCATCAATTCTTCGGTGCTCAGCTTTCTTCACAGTCCAACTCTCACATTCATACATGACCACTGGAAAAACCATAGCCTTGACTAGATGGACCTTTGTTGGCAAATTGGTCTCTGCTTTTTAATATGCTATCTAGATTGGTCATAACTTTCCTTCCAAGCAGTAAGTGTCTCCTAATTTCATGGCTGCAATCACCATCTGCAGCGATTTTGGACCCCAGAAAAATAAAGTCAGCCACTTTTTCCACTGTTTGCCCATCTATTTCCCATGAAGTGATGGGACTAGATGCCATGATCGTAGTTTTCTGAATGTTGGGCTTTAATCCAACATTTTCACTCTCCTCTTTCACTGTCATCAAGAGGCCCTTTAGTTCTTCTTCACTTTCTGCCATAAGGGTGGGTTCCTTCTAGAGTATTTTTAATTTCAGTAATTGTGCTATTTCTCTCTTTTTGCTAATTCTTTATTTCTTCTATGTCCTTAATGATTGTATTAACTGTGTTAAATGCTTCCTGCATTTTCTCCATTCTATTTTCAAGTCTCAGAGCATCTTTACTATCATTATTCTGAATTCTCTTTTAGGGAGGTTACTTATTTCCTCTTTGTTTATTTGGTCTTGTGAGTTTCTACCTTATTGTTTCATCTGTGCTATATTTCTCTGTCTTTTCATCTTTTTTTGTTGTTGTTCTGTTTTCTAACATGCTCCACTTGAGGTCTCCTTTTCCCAGGCTTTAGAGTTGTATTACTTCTTCCTTTTGATTTTTGCTCTTGGAGGAAAATGTTGGTTGGGTGGTTTGTGTTGATTTCTTGTTAGGGGTGAATTGTGCCTGTGTTCTAGTGGGAGGATATCAAGTAGGTAATTACAGAAATACTGAGATATATACACACATATCTCCACACATACGGTTATAAGCAAAGTGCTCTAAAGAAAATAGTACAGGAGATTCACTTGGTGAGCAAGGGAAACCAGAGGTGATATTAACCAACTGAAAGCAGAGTTAGCTAATGCTCAATCTGGAAATCAGAGCGTGAGCAGGGGGCCAACTGGGGAATATAGCATAGAGAGCTCAACAATTTAACTTACTTGGTGAAAGAAGAAAAGGTGAAGGAATAAAGGGAGAATAAAAAAAGGAGAGAGAGAGAGAAAAGAAAGAAGAGAGGGGATGGAAAGGAGAAAAGAGAGGGTAGAGAAGAGGATTAAAAAATAATCAGAGAGAAAAGAAAAAATAGAAAAGCAAAGATGAATGTGGAAAAGATTTATACATATTCAGGAAGAGCTACAGCTGGTGAAGAACTAAGAAAAGTAGTTGAATATATATATATATATATATATATATATGAAATCTTAAAATGAGTTTTTGTTTTTTTTTTTTAAACAAGGAAAACAAAGAGGAAAACTCCACAGCACTGCAAAAGGCTAATGTGATGGTGGAAATATGTTGGGGAATAAACAGTGTGATTTATAAGAAGGAAGTATCTTAAAATGAATTTTTTTAAAAAAATTTTATAACAAGAAAAACAATGAGGAAAACTGTACAGCACTGCTAAGGGCTAGTGAAGGTG
This sequence comes from Cephalophus harveyi, assembly GCA_006410635.1. Lineage (NCBI taxonomy): Eukaryota > Metazoa > Chordata > Mammalia > Artiodactyla > Bovidae > Cephalophus > Cephalophus harveyi. The sequence continues at coordinate 104,723 of SJYT01062932.1, forward strand.
GAGGTATGTTGGGGGAATAAACAGTGTGATGCATAAAAGGAAAAATGAAAAAAAAAGAAAAATTGACAAAAGTTCTCAAGGTTGTGGCTCTTGGTTGTGGAGTCTGCTCCTGTGGATGGGGTTGGGTTCATCCCCTATGATGTTTTCCCTTTTGGGGGAGCTTGTGCCTATGTTCTGGTTGCTGGGGCTGGATCTTATCTCTGAAGGCAGTGCAGTGTCCAGTAGTAGGTTTTGGAGTGTCTATGGGTTCAGTATGCCTTCTGGCAGTCGTTCTAACTTCCCCAGTGTTGCTGCTGCTGCTGTTGCTGCTAAGTCGCCTCAGTCGTGTCCGACTCTTAGCGACCCCATAGACGGCAGCCTGCCAGGCTCCTCTGTCCATGGGATTTTCCAGGCAAGAGGACTGGAGTCTGGTGCCATTGCCTTCTCCGTCCCCAGTGTTAGGGACCTCTATTTCCGCAGCTGCTTCAAAGTGGCCCTCTTAGCATAACTGCAGGGCTGCCAGCCCCCTACTTGTCCCCGGGATCATTGCCAGTGCTTCTGTTCCTCTGTCCCGCCCTGCTGGTTGAAACGAGGTGTTTGTGTGGATCCTCTGCATAGCAGCGACTTGTGTGGGCTTCTCACCCTCCGTGTCCCGGGGCTTGTGGGCACTTGTTTCAGCTCCCGGGCTGGCCTCTGCGTCGTGAGGGTCCATGTGCACTTGTTTCCTCTCACTGCCTGCACTCTTTGTCGCGGGGGTTATTTGTTCTTTCAGCTGTGCGGGGAGGGCTGTATGCACTGCCTGTTTGTATGCTTCCCCTCTATCAGCACCCCAGTCCCGCCCTTTGCACCCGCCCGGTTTGTTTCCCGCGTCGCACTCGGCTACCCGGGCCTGCGCTCTGTGCTGCAAGGTTTGTGTGGCCTGGGTGGCTTTGTATGCCGCTGCCACTCTTGGCTTCCTGAATCCGAGCCCACGGTCTGCCTGGGGCCACAGTACAGGAGCTGTTAACGGGCTGAGCAGTGTAGCTTTCTCTGTTTCCTGCCCTCCAAGTCCCTGCTTTGTCCAGTTTTCCGACTTCGCAGCTCCCTTTTGGGCCCGTCTGTGAGGGAGTTTCCCAGAGTGCACAGGAGCGCCTCCTGTTTCAGGACTCCCTCCCTCCCTTCGGGCACAAGCTCCTGCCCAGAATTTCTCAGTCTTTTCCCTTTTGATGTCTCTCTCCTCTCTCCTACCTCATTTCAGGGAACTTATCCCGTCCCCTGGAGGCCTGGGGTCTTCTGCTGTTGCCCAGAGGTTGCTTTGTAGGAGTGGTTTCATATCTTGATGAGTTTTTGATGTATTTGTGGAGAAGCTGGGGATCTCCCTGTCTTACTCCTCTGCCATCTTCTTCCATCCTGCATTTCTTTATTCAAAAGAATTTTGTTCTTTCATATTAAAGAGAACATTTTTATCCATTCCACTGAGAAGAAATCTTGTGATTCTCAAAAGAATATCATTCTGTATGTCAACTAGGAATAGGAAAGTTAAAGTTTCAACCTAAACCATGTTTCATGAAATAAAAATAATTTTAGTTCTATACTTTGTTTATCTAGTCCTTTTCCCTGTGACTAAACTATACTGGAAACTAAATGGTGCAGGATTTTTCCTCTTTCGTTATACATTTTTGGTAATTAATGTAATTAAGTAAAAAATAAAGACACATTAATTATATAACACTGAGTAAAAATGAGGAAACAATAGTTTTCTTCTTCAAGTGAATATGACTTCCTATTTCTCTGAGATTTTCCCAATTAAAAATTTGTGTTGTATATGTCGTTATTCCTAAACCAAGTTAAGTTTGTAGCACATGTCAGGATTAAATGAGTTGAACTGAATTTGATCTGCTTTGTATTACAACTGGTGTGTACCATGTGGAAAGATAAAGTGGCAACATATTATTGGCGAATTTGAATACAACAGAAACAAACATGGAGGTATCATAGCACTGTATATACACACTCATACTTGAGGTCTTACTGTGGTTACTACTCAATTACTCAAAGTCAGCAAAGTTTATGGAAAAACCATATTCTGTGCTCAGATCAGGAAAAACGTTAGGGTGAAAAGGTTTTTCAGGAATGTGTAATAATAGAGGAAGTTCCTCTGTATAGACTAACATACATTTTTAGCTATGGTATAATTGATATATATTTTTATGAAATATTAAAACATAAGCCAATGTAGAGAACAGGTGAAAGGAGGGACAGCTTAGGTCAAAGATGATGAGGAGGCCAAGGTTTTCATTGAGTCTCTCCACCCATTATTCTCAGCATTGACTTTTCAAACTCATAACCTAGACTTTCAGATATTAGTTTGAAAAAAATGGCCTAACATCATATAGAATTTTATATGCACCAATTTTTAAGAGAAGTGAATTCTTTTGGATTAACAGATGTTCAAGCTTAAAGAAATAACCTAACTTTCTGCATTTGTCTTTCTTTGTTTTCAAGTACTAATCTGTTATACATTCCTGTCTCCTCCTCCTCCAGTGCATACACACTTGTAAGGTGGTTATGAAAATTATAGATTTGAACATGCTCCAACAGAAGGACGAAGAAGGGCTAAAGGGGTTGCAATTTTTTTTGTGAACAAGGTCCCTAACGGAGAACTGAAGATATTTAGGTATGAACCTGTGCAGGTAGACAAGTCAAGTCAGCTTAAAACAGACCTTGTCTGTTGTGAGGACAGTGACTCATCCCCAGCATCGTCTCGTCTAGGAACCATCTCTGATCCACAAGGGTTGGCTGGTGCCTCTGCTTTCCTCTATGCTCATCTGACTCATTGCCCTAGATTGTCTTTTTTTCTCCACTAGACTTATGTGATAACTCATGACTGGAACTATTTTATTTATTTTCATGTAATTACGTAACACAGCGTCTTCAAATCAGCTCATAGTCCATGCTTGTTGAAAGACTTGCTGATTGAGAAATACTAAATAAATTATGTAGTTCGATTGTCTTTTTTTTTCTCCACTAGACTTATGTGATAACTCACGACTGGAACTATTTTATTTATTTTCATGTAATCACGTAACACAGCATCTTCAAATCAGCTCATAGTCCATGCTTGTTGAAAGACTTGCTAATTGAGAAACACTAAATCAATTATGTAGTTAATGAAATCACATCATTGAGAATATCTCTAGTGTTGCAAAACCTGACTCATTAAGCAAGAATATATACTAGCAGTATTCTTTTCTGACTTGGCCTATATCATCTTGTATTGTCTTTCGACCAAAAACTGGTTTCATTTGAAGTGAGACTTAAGTCTAGCTTTGGGGTTATAGAAAACAACTGCTTCTAGTTCTTTCTACTTCCCATATATACTGTCAATAAACACTGTCTTTACTGTTGCTTTTTTTTTTCTCTCAGAATTTACTTTCTCTTTTGTTTAATTTCTGTCGATTTCATTTATCATTACTCACTAACTCATTCATTGTTGATGTTCAGTTGTTAAGTCGTGTCCAACTCTGTGACCCCATGAACTGCAGCAAACCAGGCTTCCCTGTCCTTCCCTATAAACACTGTCTTTCCTATTGCTTATGTTTTCTCTCAGAATTCACTATCTCTTTTGATTAATTTCTGTAGATTTCATTTATCATTATTCATTAACTCATTCATCAGTTCATTAAATATTTATTTAGCATCTTCTATATGACAGTCACTGAAATAAAGTCTGGGAAAATAGAGATGAATAAGACATGGATCCTGTCTTTAAAAGCTTATAATTGATTAGAAAACATATGAAAAAAACAGATGTAACTCATCATTTCTCCAGTCTTTAGAATTGTGCACTAGCACTGGGGTTGTAATAATGATAACCAGACACTATGTCTATTTTTTTCTCTCACTGACAATTACAGAAAAGCTGCTTTCTTTTGGGAGTATTTTAGGGAATCACAATGGCTTGCTAATGCATGGCTCTGAGCTAAGTTCTTTAGGTTACAACACTGAAAGGATGTTCTACTCCTTTGCCATTTTTTTCTGGAGAAGCCCAATGTCCCCATGTTCCATAAAAACATCTATTTCTGCTTTATTGACTATGCCAAAGCCTTTGACTGTGTAGATCACAATAAACTGGAAATTCTGAAAGAAATGGGAATATCAGACCACGTGAGCTGCCTCTTGAGAATCCTATATGCAAGTCAGGAAGCAACAGTTAGAACTGGACATGGAACAACAGACTGGTTCCAAATAGGGAAAGGAGTACGTTAAAGCTGTATATTGTCACCCTGCTCATTTAACTTATATGCAGAGTACATCATGACAGACACTGGGCTGGAAGAAGCACAAGCTAGAATCCAGATTGCTGGGAGAAATATCAATAACCTCAGATATGCAGATGACACCACCCTTATGGCAGAAAGTGAAGAGGAACTAAAAAGCCTCTTGATGAAAGTGTAAGTGGAGAGTGAAAAAGTTGGCTTAAGGCTCAACATTCAGAAAACGAAGATCGTGGCATCTGGTCCCATCACTTCATGGGAAATAGAAGGGGAAACAGTGGAAGTAGTGGCTGACTTTATTTTTTTGGGCTCCAAAATCACTGCAGATGGTGATGCAGCCAGGAAATTAAAATATGCTTGCTCCTTGGAAAGAAAGTTATAACCAACCTAGATATCATATTCAAAAGCAGAGACATTACTTTGCCAACAAAGGTCCATCTAGTCAAGGCTATGGTTTTTCCAGTGGTCATGTATGGATGTGACAGTTGAACTGTGAAGAAAGCTGAGAGCCGAAGAATTGATGCTTTTGAACTGTGGTGTTGGAGAAGACTCTTGAGAGTCCCTTGGACTGCAGGGAGATCCAATCTGTCCATTCTAAAGGACATCAGTCCTGGGTGTTCTTTGGAAGGAATGATGCTAAAGCTGAAACTCCAGTACTTTGGCCACCTCATGTGAAGAGTTGACTCATTGGAAAAGACTCTGATGCTGGGAGGGATTGGGGGCAGGAGGAGAAGGGGACGACAGAGGATGAGATGACTGGATGGCATCACCGACTCGATGGACGTGAGTTTGAGTGAACTCTGGGAGTTGATGGACAAGGAGGCCTGGCGTGCTGCAATTCATGGGGTTGCAAAGAGTCGAACATGACTGAGTGACTTAACTGAACTGAACTGAACTGAAGTTTTCCTTTAGGCCAGGTGCCTGTATTGTGTAGTATCTCAATAAATAAACTGGATAAATGTAAATAACTGTTTACATCACTGGCTTTTTCTTATATATCTTCCTTAAAATAGGTATATCAGGCTTCTCTTCCATAATCTTTTTCTGATTTTCTAATTTATTTTTCCCTAATTCTACAAGGCTAAAACAACAGTTAACTTGTATTGGGTACATTTGACTACTAGATAGTATGAAACAACTCTGTTTAGAGGGTAGCATGGAAAAAAGGAAAATGCGATAAAATGTGTTTGTAAGAATCATTAGCATGCATGTCTTTTCCTGTGGAAAAAATGTGATTTAGTTGCACATGTGTTAGTCATCCTAAGGAAGCAAATATCTTCAGTGTGCTTCCACACCCCAATCCCAAATATGACACTACTATACCTCCTCTTTATACCCCTAATCTTACACCTTTCCTCCTCTGGGCATTAACTCTCAAGAACTTTGAAGGTTCTGAGATGTTACCGTATTTACAAGGTTATGAGTCAGCTTGTATCAAAAATAAATTTGTTACTCACAGAAAGAACAGTACCCAGAATATCAGCAATTTTGCATTGATTCCCTAAGTTCCAGTTCTTACAGAATGACAGAAAGGCCCATGTGACGCCTTTACACTATAATGTGTTAATTACAGGAGAGAACACTAGGCTTAAGGAACCTATTTTATAATGGACAGTAGTCTAGCCTGCTCTTTACTCTGAAGGGTAAACATGTTTATTATACTCTGCAGTAAGTAGTCTGTCCTTAGCTCTGGAGGGAGACGCTGTATTCCAAAGCTGTTTACTATATAATCATTCTTAAAGAGATGACAGAAGACAAACTGTGTTATTCACAAGCCATACAGAAACACAGGAGACCCAGGGAGACTGACCCAGTCCTTGAACCTTGTCTTAACTTTTTACCTTCTTCAATAATTACAGAAATTTTAATAATGCATTTGTAGGTCCATGTATAATTATAAAGCAGTCTATCAATAGGCATGTGTGGGCAACCATAATTTTAAAATGTTCTTCTGTTGAGATTAAAACAATTTTTATGTATATTGATAACACTTTGCTTTATGTCCTTTTCCCCTATAGCTCCTTCCTTCTGGAATTTAAAAAAAAAAGAAAAAATGGAAGTTTATCTCCCCTCTGAAAGGGTGCACAATTTTTTTACTTCCATTTTATTATGATCCAAAACAAACTATCCTATGATTATGAGGTAATATTTCCCATGTTGCAAATAATCTTTTGATAGTCAATTTACACTTGTTTATACACTTCTGGTATCTTTTGTTAGATGTTTCTATATAATATCATATTGATTTTATTTATAATCCATGATGCAACTGCAAACAAGAATCTACAAATTAAAGATCTGTTTATTTTATTATTTTAACCAGCAATGTTTTCAGGAGATTGCATTATAAAAAATAACTAGAGTGAAGGTAATGGACATAACATTCCTGTTATTGAACAGAATGCCCATGATTACAACTAGAACAGATTGCTTACAGTAGTAGAATCTGCACAATAGCTCATTGGTAATAATGGATTGGGGGCTGTGGGGGAGGCAATGATATTGTCTAAGGTTGGAGTTTTTTCTTACATGCATGATACTCCTAAATAAATAAGAACAACTGTAGAATAACTACCTTGCCCTTGCTTAATATAGACCATTCACACTTTGGCATTAGAGGTGTGAATCAGCCTTCAAGGAAAGAATGATTCCAATTCAACAATAAAAAGAGATTATTGAACAAGGGAGGAAAAAAAAAACAAATTATGAAACTAGCTTAATTCCAGGATTGGACTGTCCCACCAATTAGAAGTAAGGAAAAACATCTGCTACAGATTTGTTTGAAATTTTTGTTTTTCAGAGCTAGCAGAAAGGAATGAGATGAAAAGATGCAATTTAATTCTCTGGGATCATCCAAGAAATAGAGATATTTTCCCCAATACACTGGAGGAAGTGAATATAGCTGTTTTCAGCTGTGAATCAGATTCACAGGTGCTTAAATCAGAACATCCCAGTTAATCCAATGACAATCTTTTAATGCTCTATTTAATATTAAGCATCCGATAGATCATAGCACAAGGTGAGTATCATTTTTAAATATTACAGTATTTGAGAAATCATTTGAAAATAAAAGTAAAATAGATTTTAAGTCGAAACTAAGCTTTTGTGTAGTGTACATGCATAAGTATGTGTGTTTGTGTGTGTGTGTGTGTATTAGTCGAAAGGTAGTTGAACTTACTTGAAATACTTGCTTAACAGACATTTTACTTCCTTTACATTTACGTGAATTGTACACCCGGGGTGGATTCATGTCAATGTATGGCAAAACCACTACAGTATTGTAAAGTAATTAGCCTCCAATTAAAATAAATAAATTTATATTTTAAAAAATTTAAAAAAATAAATAAAATCTTCCTCTTAAAACTATATGGGGCAGGATATGAACATAAGAACCTAAGATCATGATTGGGTCATCTAGAAAGCCCATCAAATCTGTTTACATGACAGAGATGAAGATTTTGGAAATGTATCTTTTTTAATATAAATTTATTTATTTTAATTGGAGGGTAATTACTTTACAATATTGTATTGGTTTTGCCATACATCAACACGAATCCACCATGGGTGTACATGTGTTCCCCATCCTGAACCCCTGCCCACCTCCCTAGTATGCACTTGCTCTAATGCTGCCCTCATTTAGAGATTGTGGCAGAGCCCAACAAACAAGAAGCCATTAAAAATATGTAAGATGAAAATTTCACTAAGATCTTTCAAACCTTGGAAGCACAAAGAAATAATTTTGATTTATGAGTGACGTGAAGCTTTCTGACTGCATCTAGGAAGTCAGTAGCCTGATCAATTGGCTTTATGCAATTCTGTGTCAACATCAACAAAGATTGCATGAAGGATGTTCTCCATTTACTTATACAAGCTGTCTCCCTACCTTTCTGTCTGCCTTTACCCAAAGAGGCTGACTTCTGTTGACTGCATCACACAGGCTGACTTGCTGCTGCTGCTGCTGCTGCTAAGTCGCTTCAGTCGTGTCCGACTCTGTGCAACCCCATAGACGGCAGCCCACCAGGTTCTTCTGTCCCTGGGATTCTCCAGGCAAGAATACTGGAGTGGGCTGACAGGCTCACTTGACTTGTACATAAAAACTCAAAACTTTTCAATTTATTTGGATAATAACATTTTGATATTGATAGACTATAATGCTAGCTCATTTTTAGGATCTATATCATAAGATTCTGGATAAAAGTCAAGACAATTTTATTTATACTTCTGGAAGAATTTAGTAAGATTTAAGTTAAGAGTAAAAAGTAGAGCACTTGAATTGTTACCTACAAAGTGAAATAGAATTTCAGGTGATCTATTTGGGTGGGACATGACTTCCATTTGAAGAGAATATAGAGATAGAAGAGCAGTTCTTTTTTTTTTTTTTTCATGTCAAGAAAATAGTCTAACTATTATGTCTATTTTAAATAATAGCAAAAATGCAAATTACAAGTGCATATATTTTCTTGTGTCCAAAATTCTATTTCAGAATAGAATTGCAAAAATAATGCTATCCCACTGTGTAAAGGAAATGAGAAATGGAGAGACCATTAAGGAGGATTGCAAATTCATACAGTGCTTAATATTTTGTAAAAAATACAGTGTTTAGTGGCACTTGGATTTGTACTACTGTCAGATCTTAAATCCATGATGAGGTCAGTATGTACCTTATCTTGCAAAGAGATTTGAGGTGATTTTCTTTCCTTATCAGTTTCTCACTTTGTTTATGAGTTTTATTTATTTAACAATGAAGAAATAGCTTACGTTATGGCAACCCACTCCAGTGTTCTTGCCTGGAGAATCCCAGGGACAGGGGAGCCTGGTTGGCTGCTGTGTATGGGGTCACACAGAGTCGGACACGACTGAAGTGACTTAGCAGCAGCAGCAGCATTCCAACTCTTTATGATTTCAGAATTATCATCTCTTTATACCTAGTTGCATTCCTAGTTATTCCATAGTTATACCTAGTTGGCATTCCTTTCCATATATACAGTGACCCATGAACAATAAAGATAAGTATCTCATGCTGTAATTTGAGTGTCCAGGCAGAGAGGAACTCTGAGGTCTACTGAGCATATTTTCATGATATATGATAGTGGACTAAGAAAATATTTGGCATAGTTAAAAGAGAGAATAGATTGAAGAGTTCATGCTAGGGGATGGCCAACTTTATCTGTACAGGGCCAGGTAGTAAATATTTTAGGGTTTTGCAAGCCATATAGTCTTCATTGCAACTATGAAACACTGTTCTTAAAGCACAAAGGCAGCCATAGATAATATAGAAATGAATTCATTTGGCCATCTTCAGAAAAATTTTGTTTTAGACAGTGAAATTTGAATTTCACATAATTTTATGAGTCAGAAAAAGTTATTCAATTTTTTTTTTCAACTATCTAAAAACATAAAAAAGAAACTTTTTCAGCACATGCATGAGCTATGCAAAAGGTGTTAGGCCAGATTTATCTTTTGGCCATGGTTTGGTGACGCCTTATTTGGACAAAGAAACTCATCCCAGAAATGTTATGTTTAGTTTTCCTCCCATAGGTTTCTGTGTTAGTTGCTATTCAAACATTCTTCTACTTTTTTTTATTTTTAATCACCAATAACTGAACTCTTTCCTCTTTGAGTTTTAGCTGAGGAAAGGATAATTAAAGTCTATATTTAAAATATCTGTGGAAGAATGAGGAATCTAATACAGTATAAATATAGGATGGCAGGTATAGATATGCACTTCCATTACAACTGTAAGATATTTTCTTAGCACACGTGTACCAGTGGAGAAAATGTGATGAGTGATAACTCAGCTGGAAGACATGAGTCTTGAATAAATTGAATAGAGTGGGCAAGGAGGCAGCACTTCCTTTATTTCTTTAAGATGATCTGGCAATTTACCACTCTGCACATGAGCATGAAATATCAAATGTTATTTGAAACAAGATTCTTGAGATCTGCCTTTCGTTACTCCTAGGACAGTTACTCTCTTTGGGAAATCAATCATTGGAGAGGTGAAGCATTAGAAAGGGCCCTTCTGACATAATACATTTCCTTTGGAGATGTCCTGACAAAGAGAAGAAGAAATGTAGAAAGTAAACATCTGTCAAAAGCAGAAAAATCAGGTTCAGTTTTTCATTTTACTCCCTACTTTGCAGTTAAGTTCCTTTGAAATCAATGAAATCAATGAGAATCTTTAATGTAGGGAAGACCTGAGTGAGGCCAAGAGAGAAATAAAAGCCTGACCCATACAGATTGCTATGCAGTAAAGAACTAGAGTGCTCTTGTTTTTTCCTTTTTTCTCCTGATTATCAATGATTTTGGGAGTGCATAGTCTTTTAATAATAGTAGTTATGTAGATAAGTGTTCAATGATACTATACTTTCAGTTCAGTTCAGTTCAGTCGCTTAGCTGTGTCCGACTCTTTGCAACCCCATGAATCGTAGCACGCAAGGCCTCCCTGAGCATCATCATCTCCCGGAGTTCACTCAGACTCACACCCATCGAGTCAGTGATGCCAACCAGCCATCTCATCCTCTGTTGTCCCCTTCTTCTCCTGCCCCCAATCCCTCCCAGCATCACAGTCTTTTCCAATGAGTCAGCTCTTCGCATGCGGTGGCCAAAGTACTGGAGTTTCAGCTTTAGCATCATTCCTTCCAAAGAAATCCCAGGGTTGATCTCCTTCAGAATGGACTGGTTGGATCTCCTTGCAGTCCAAGGGACTCTCAAGAGTCTTTTCCAGTGCCATAGTTCAGAAGCCTCAATTCTTTGGCTCTCAGCCTTCTTCACAGTCCAACTCTCACATCCACACATAACGACTGGAAAAACCATAGCCTTGACTAGACCTTTGTTGGCAAAGTAATGTCTCTGCTTTTCAATATACTATCTAGGTTTGTCATAACTTTTCTTCCAAGGTGTAAGCATCCTTTAGTTTTATGGTTGCAGTCACCATCTGAGGTGATTTTGGAGACCCTCAAAATAAAGTCTGACACTGTTTCCAATGTTTCCCCATCTATTTCCCATGAAGTGATGGGACTAGATGCCATGATCTTCATTTTCTGAATGTTGAGCTTTAAGCCAACGTTTTCACTCTCCACTTTCACTTTCATCAAGAGGCTTTTTCAGTTCAGTCGCTCAGTCGTGTCCGACTCTTTGCGACCCCATGAATCTCAGCACGCCAGGCCTCCCTGTTCATCACCATCTCTCGGAGTTCACCCAGACTCACATCCATCGAGTCAGTGATGCCATCCAGCCATCTCATCCTCGGTCGTCCCCTTCTCCTCCTGCCCCCAATCCCTCCCAGCATCAGAGTCTTTTCCAATGAGTCAGCTCTTCGCATGAGGTGGCCAAAGTACTGGAGTTTCAGCTTTAGCATCATTCCTTCCAAAGAAATCCCAGGGTTGATCTCCTTCAGAATGGACTGGTTGGATCTCCTTGCAGTCCAAGGGACTCTCAAGAGTCTTCTCCAACCACCTCTTCTTAATATCTTCTGCTTCTGTTAGGTCCAGACCATTTGTGCCATAAGGGTGGTGTCATCTGCATATCTGAGGTGATTGAGATTTCTCCGGGCAATCTTGATTCCAGCTTATGCTTCTTCCAGTCCAGCGTTTCTCATGATGTACTCTGCATATAAGTTAAATAAGCAGGGTGACAATATACAGCCTTGACGGACTCCTTTTCCTATTTGGAACCAGTCTGTTTTTCCATGTCCAGTTCTAACTGTTGCTTCCTGACCTGCATACAGATTTCTCAAGAGGCAGCTCAGGTGGTCTGGTATTTCCATCTCCTTCAGAATTTTCCACAGTTTATTGTGATCCACACAGTCAAAGGCTTTGGTATAATCAATAAAGCAGAAGTAGATGTTTTTCTGGAACTCTATTGCTTTTTCCATGATTCAGTGGATGTTGGCAATTTGATCTTTGGTTCCACTGCCTTTTCTAAAACCAACATGAACATTTGGAAGTTCATGGTTCATGTATTGCTGAAGCTTGGATTGGAGAATTTTGAGCATTACTTTCCTAGTGTGTGAGATGAGCACAATTGTGCAGTAGTTTGAGCATTTTTGGCATTACCTTTCTTTGGGATTGGAATGAAAACTGACCTTTTCCAGTCCTGTGGCCACTGCTGAGTTTTCCAAATTTGCTGGCATGTTGAGTGCAGCACTTTCACAGCATCATCTTTCAGGATTTGAAATAGCTCAACTGGAATTCCATCACCTCCACTAGCTTTGTTCATAGTGATGCTTCTTAGGGCCCACTTGACTTCACATTCCAGGATGCCTGGCTCTAGATGAGTGATCATACAATCATGATTATCTTGGTTATGATGATCTTTTTTGTATAGTTCTCCTGTGTATTCTTGCCACCTCTTCTAAATATCTTCTGCTTCTATTAGGTCCATACAATTTCTGTCCTTTATCAAGCCCATCTTTGCATGAAATGTTCCCTTGGTATCTCTAATTTTCTTGAAGAGATCTCTAGTCTTTCCCATTCTGTTGCTTTTTCTTTTTTTGCATTGATAGCTGATGAAGGCTTTCTTATCTCTCCTTGCTATTTTTTGGAACTCTGCATTCAGATGCTTATATCTTTCTTTTTCTCCTTTGCTTTTCACCTCTCTTCTTTTCACATCTATTTGTAAGGCCTCCCCAGACAGCCATTTTGCTTTTTTGCATTTCTTTTCCATGGGGGTGGTCTTGATCCCTGTCTCCTGTACAATGTCATGAACCCCTGTCCATAGTTCATCAGGCACTCTATCTATCAGATCTATGCCCTTAAATCTATTTCTCACTTCCACTGTATAATCATAAGGGATTTGCCTTAGGTCATACCTGAATGGTCTAGTGGTTTTCCCTACTTTCTTCAACTTAAGTCTGAATTTGGCAATAAGGAACTCATGATCTGAGCCACAGTCAGCTCCCAGTCTTGTTTTTGCTGACTGTGTAGAGCTTCTCCATCTTTGGCTGCAAAGAATATAATCAGTATGATTTCTGTATTGACCATCTGGTCATGCTCATGTGTAGAATCTTCTCTTGTGTTGTTGGAAGACAGTGTTTGCTATGACTAGTGCGTTCTCTTGGCAAAACTCTATTATAGCCTTTTCTCTGTCATTCCGTATTCCAAGGCCAAATTTGCCTGTTACTCCAGGTGTTTCTTGACTTCCTAGTATACTTTACCTAAGGTTTAATTCAGTTTTGCTATGTTTTTAAGTATCTTGGAAATTTAAGCAAGAATAAAAAATTTACTAGCTATAAATTTTAAACATTATATAATTAATTAATAAAGAGATGTTTTGTTTTGAAATCAGTAAGGAAGATTAAAGTATGTAAGGTGTTAAGTTTTTCTTCTAAGGTTTTTTTGGTTTTATTTCTGTTTTTAGTTCTATCACAGAATAGTTTACAAGCTGTAACAAAATGTTCTTGGAAAAAGAGTGGCACTTAATTTTTGAACATCTTGATTAGTCCACTTTGTTTTCTAGCTCCTATTCCACTTCAACTCACTCACTGGCTTATGATTTAGGGCCAGATCAGCCTCTATCTTTTGAGGAAACCTGGTAGAACTTAAATCTCAAATAAGAAAAAAATCTAGGCATATGCTCTCTATAGATAATTACAGTTTAAAAATTATTAATGTTTTGATTATATATAAAAATTTGTGTAAGCGAAGTGAAACTGTGGTAAGAGTAATGATGTTAATATAATTAGTCACAAAACCTTGACTATATGAATTCTAAGAGAAATACATAAAAATTAGGAAATCCTTCTAAATGTCAGACTTTTCTATCACATGTCTGTAGGCTTTTTCTATTATGTAAGAGGAAACATATGCTTATAAATCCATAGGAAAGCATATTTTTAGTGTGTCTCACCTTCTCCCAGTACCCATGTTGTTTGGTCACCTTATGAAATAAATCAGCTCTTTAGCAAAAAGTCATATCCTCCATTCTTAGATTTTGAGCAGTGGCTAAAGAAGAATGAAGATATATAAATGATCCTCCATGATCATCACCCACTCTTCTGAAAGTTTTGCCTGACGGCAGATAATTGGAAAATGCAGAATGAAGTTCATTTGACAACCACAGATTTTCCATGATTCAGATATGGTATAGGAGGAACTGATAATTGTTGTTTCAGTTGCTAAGTTATAACCAGCTCTTTTTGAGCCCCATGGACTGTAGCCCACGAGGCTCCTCTGTCCATCAAATTTTCTATTACCATCACTTCATGGCAAATAGATGGGGAAACAATGGAAACAGTGACAGACTTTATATGCTTGGGCTCCAAAATCACTGCAGATGGTGACTGCAGCCATGAAATTAAGATGCTTGCTCCTTGGAAGAAAAGCTATGACTAACCTAGAGAGTATATTAAAAAGCAGAGACATTACTTTGCTAACACAGGTCCATCTAGTCAAAGCTATCGTTTTTCCTGTAGTCATGTATGGATGTGAGAGGTGGACCATAAAGAAAACTGAGCACCAAAGAATTGATGCTATTCAACTGTGGTGTTGGAGAAGACTCTTGAGAGTCCCTTGGACAGCAAGGATATCCAACCAGTCAATCCTAAAGGAAATCATTCCTGAATATTCATTGGAAGGACTGATGCTGAAGCTAAAGCTCCAATACTTTGTCTACCTGATGCTAAGAATTAACTCATTGGAAAAGACCCTGATGCTGGGAAAGATTAAAAGCAGGAGGATAAGTGGATGACAGGATTAGATGGTTGAGTGGCATCAACAACTCGATAGACATAAATTTGAGCAAACTCCAGGAGTTGGTGATGGACAGGGAAGCCTGGTGTGTGACAGTCCATGGGGTTGCAAAGAGCTGGACACAACTGAATGCCCTTTGTTACCTGCTCTTTCCCCCATACCTGCATATGTGGTTGCAACCATCCTCTGCTATTACATAAGCATATGCAGCTAAGACTGTGGAGCCAAGTGAGCATACACCACCAGCTCTGGCAAACACAGTCATCTGCCAGATCTCTGGCCACAAGACCTGGAGGCACTGCTAAGGACCCCAGTAGCTCTGCAGCCTCTATCAACATGCCCACTCCTTTGCAGTGGTCACCAAGGGCCACACAGTTGTTAATGCTGTGGATCACAGTGGCTTGAGCCAAAGAGTCATAATGCCCTTTCCCCACCCACCAGTCCCAGAGGTGCCACACTCCCCTGACACTTGGTACTCTGCACCAGTAGACCAGGGTCACAGCATGCTCTAGGATGCCCCCACCCACAGGTGAAGGTTTTGAAAGTCACTCCATTAAGTATGGAAGAGGTGATGGCATCTACAAATATACAGACTTCTACACAAGGCTACAGGATTCAGAAAGAAGCAGGGAAACATGACTTCACCAAAGGTACACAGTAAACTTCCAGTAACCAATCAAAAGGAAATGAAGCTACAGCAAATGAACACTATAGAATTCAGAATAATTGTTCCACATATGCCCAGAGAGCTACAATAGAAAACATAAATAATTTAACAAAGTCAGGAAAACAATATAAAACAAAATAAGAAGTTCAACAAAGAGAGGACATAAAAAAAAAACAGAGAGAAATATATGCAATAATGAAAAAGTAATAGGACATAGGAGGATGTAAATACAATTTAAAGGTCCAAAATTTCTATTACAGTTGAGGAAGATGGAAATAATATGATTTTTATTAATCCACAATAAGGCAAGACTGCCCATTATAATCTCTGGAATAATCATAAGATATGGTATAAAATATGTAACTTACAAGTTAGAGGTTGAAAAGAAGAAAATAACAGTATTTGTATGATCTAAAAATCATCAAGACAGAAAAAAAAAAAAAACAGACAGAAAATGAATAGTAAGATGGTGGTTCTAAACATAAACATTATGAATAACATTAAATCAAAAGGGAAAATTCACCAAATGAAACTTTAAAAAGTCAAAGCTGATAAAAAGGTAACGGAGTTTCATGTATCTTACAAAACACTTCTACAAAGACAACTCAGAATGATTTAAAGCGATGTGCATGCAAATATTAAAAGAAACTGCTATACATATATCATACAATGTTGCATTTAAGTAAGGGATCTTTAATGCAGCTAAAAAGGAACAGTTTATAGTAATAAAAAGATTAATCCAACAGGAAAAAATCATAAATCTCTAGGTTTCAGTTCAGTTCAGTTGCTCAGTTGTGTCTGACTCTTTGCGACCCCATGGACTGCAGCATACCAGGCCTCCCTGTTGATAGCCACTGCCGGAATTTACTCAAACTCATGTCCGTTGAGTTGGTGATGCCATCCAACCATCTCATCCTCTGTGAGCCCCTTCTCCTCCCGCCTTCAATCTTTCCCAGCATCAGGGTCTTTTCTAATGAGTCAGTTCATTGCATCAGGTGGCCAAAATATTGGAGTTTCAGCTTTAGCATCAGTTCTTCCAAAGAACACCCAGGAATGATTTCCTCTAGAATGAACTGGTTGGATCTCCTTGCAGTCCAAGGGAGTCTCAAGAGACTTCTCCAACACCACAGTTCAAAAGCATCAATTCTTTGGTGCTCAGCTTTCTTTATAGTCCAACTCTCACACCCATGCATGACTACTGGAAAAACCATAGCCTTGACTAGATGGACCTTTGCTGCAAAGTAATGTCCCTGTTTTTTAATATGCTCTCTAGGTTGATCATAGCTTTTTTCCAAGGAGCAAGTGTCTTTTAATTTCATGGCTGCAGTCACCATCTGCAGTTATTTTGGAGCCCACAAAATAAAGTCTGTCACTGTTCCCCAGTCTATTTGCCATGAAGTGATGGGACCAGATGCCATGATCTTAGTTTTCTAAATGTTGAGTTTTAAGCCAACTTTTTCCCCTCTCCTCTTTCACTTTCATCAAGAGGCTCTTTGGTTCTTTAGAAGTTCTTTCGTTCTTTAGAAGAAATGAAGAGCCTCTCTTTGTATACCTTTCAGAATTAATCTATCCCAGGAACTAATGCCAGTACATAAATATGTTGTTCTGATCCACAGTCTTTTCAGCCTGTGAAACTGTCACTGGGAATACATATTGTTAAACAGTATAAACACTTAAGAAGTAAGATTCATGAAATTTAATTGGTTAATTGCTTTACTGGTTTCAGTCTCTAGAAAATATAGATTATAAACACAGCAGTTACTTTGAAGATGACAATTTCATGCTGGATGTCAACTTGCCTTATTGTATCTATAAAATGGCAAAATACACTTGGTTTTGATTTCCTAATATCTTTATGTTACTTATTTTAGAAATGTTATAAATTTCTCATTTAGATAACTTTACATTTAAATGTTTATTTTATACTTTATATTTTGATCTTAAAGGTAAGGAATAATAGTTGTAAAGCTATTGATAGCATAGGCTTCAGATTTTTTCTATATCTAGTTATTAAAGGTATTATTAAAATATCTAAGGAAGTAATCAGTGTTAAGAC